>BQKN01060778.1:0-13617 GCA_022839385.1 Asparagus kiusianus | reverse complement strand
CAAAGCTAAGACACCCCAGGGGTGTCTCGGCCAAGCCGAGACACCCCAGGGGTGTCTAGGCTTTGCCTAGACACCCTAAGGGTGTCTAGGGGCTGTTTCACGCCCAAAAGTTGTTACACACCCCCTAGGGTCCCCTCTTGCCTATAAATAGGAGCCTTAGGCCTCATTTTTGAAGATCTGGATTTTTGGAGAAGATTGGCGAAGCCCTGCTGCAGTGAAGAGTGATCGAGCCCCCTCAGCAAAGGAGAGTTCTTCATCGGATCTTCATTCTCCCCTCATCTTTTCCTTAGTATTACCCCTCGTCAGTAATCCTAAGAAGAGCATATATCTCGCTTTATCCGAGATAGGCGCTTCAAGTTTTAAGATCTCCTCACGGATCGACGAAGCTCTGCCCGATTTTTCGGAACAGATCTGATCGCCCGGTGGTCCACGGATATCAACATCCCCGTCACAGGCAAAAGACCCACGCAAGCAAGGGACGATAAACGGAACTTGTGTTTATTTTCAAGAAAGTTGTAATTTTTTATTTCTTTGTTATTTGAGTTCACTGTAACGCTTAAAGTTTTAATGAAATCAATGATGAAGGCAACTTTTCCTGAAAACAAACGTTACATGTAGAACGGATTTAGACAATCCGCGTGCTAGCCCGACTCAAACGGTAGTCGGTAAAGGCTTATCAAATCCGTTGAGGGCTGTGGGTTTGTTAAAAATCCTATGAGTATTATGGTTAATCATTCCAAACAGAGTGAGAAATCATAATAAAGATAAAAATAAAACCATGTCCACTAAGAGGATCAAAAGTCAAAATATCCAGCAAAAGAAATCATACATCAAGCCCATGGCTAAAAATCTGCTGACTAATCTTAGACAGCTTCTCATTATAAGCTTGCCTAAGCTTATCCTCCAATTCAGTTCTGAGGGACTCTTCAGTGGTGGCTAGAGTCTTCACGGCAACCTCCTCCGTCTCGACCAGCTTCTGCTTCAAGGACTTCAACTCCTCAGATAAGGCAATGTGGGCTTGCTGATCCTGTACCTTCGTCATTTGAAGGATACTCAAAGTCTCCTCTTCTTCACGAAGTCCTTTTCTGAGCTGTTCTATCTTGGTCTCGCAAGAGGCAATAGAAAAGTCAAGGTTGTCAAGTGAAGATGATCTAACAACAATGTTGGCCTCAACTCGATCTATCCGATCCCGCTGCACCTGAATCTCGAACTCAGCAAGAACTCGAGTATCGCGCCATGTCTGTAAGCGAGCATCCAAATTGGCAGCAATGAATGAAGAGGCACCTGCATCCCGGAGCTCACGTAACATCTGAAGCTCGTGCTCTAGGCAATCAAGGTCATCAACTATAGCCTTCGCCAGATCCGGATATCCTGCATCCCTTATTGAATTTATTCTGGGGTCAAGGAAAGGCTTAAATTGGTGAAGGAAAAGTCCGCCATGGAAGAGCTTGCCAATCATAGTATTCACGAAGGAGAAGAAGGAGCGAACTTCTATGCAGATGACGATCTTCTCAGGATCGTTGTCTGATAACAACTCCTTCATAAGGACATGAAGCCGAGAAGAAGACCCTACACAAAGAAGGGGAAATCCGTCAAAAAGCCTTGATGAGGAAATGAATGACATTTCTCAGTTGCTTAATTCATACCTTCTTCCCCTTGAGTCACTGGGGGTAGTGGAGGTGTAACCGCTGTTGATGTATCAACTGGTGTAGTTGGTCTCACAGCCGGTTCAACAGGATCAGTCTCAACAAAAGCTTCTGTCAAACACAAAATGGAATTTTCAGATTCATCACATTATAGCTGCATTAGTCACAAAATGGCTAGTCCTATAATTAACCTGAGAAGAGGCACGTACCTTCAAAAGGACCATCCTCGGAATTCTTGGTGAGTGTAGATTCAGGAAACATATCTTCAGGCATTTGGTCATCAATCTGAGGAGAGCCATACATGAAGTAGAGCATAGGAGTGTCCACAAGCAAACCCTCCTCATCGAAATCATCAGTCGAAAAATCTAACACAAGAAAATATAAATGCGAGAGAAGAGTAAAGAGACTACGACCAATGGAAATGAGTTACCTTTTACGGATGTGTTAGCCTCTCTACTCCCAAGGTCCACGTTTGCCCCCTGCAATTTATCTGAAGGAGCAAGAAGCATAGAGACAATTAAGGGAGGCATGAATTCTGAATCATTCAACTCCTTTGTTTGCCATCTAAAGGATATATTGTTAATGGTAGATGTACCTGGATTCGCTGAATCGGGTCCTACATTGATAGTCTCCCTAACGTCGGCAGCTTCTGCAGGTTTTTCTACCTGGTGTGGTAAGTCAGGCTCACCAGAAAATGCAAAATCGTGAGGAGTGGGATTGAGACTCATCTCGCCTTCCTCACACTCTCCTATATAAAGATGGAAAAACATGAGCTCGAAGTTCTGAATGATCAAGAGGATGGTCTATAGGGTAGATGTTACCTCCGTCGCTAGCAGGATCATCAACAGCCAAATCCATCTCAGGTGCTTGTGGATCTGCACGTGGCTTGTGGGCTAGTCTCTTCCGCCTAGTAGCTGGGACAACAATCGGAGGTCTCGCCTGAGTAAAAGGACAGAATTCTTCTTCTTTATCAGCCACTGTCCCTGAGACATCAAACAGTTGTCAAAATTAATAATTCTGAAGGACAGAGAGAAAAGATGGGTGATTAACCTCGCTCGAAATATTCCTCGTAATCTTCAGGATCTCCGCCTGAAACCTCTTCAGCAGAATCGAAGGTCTTCTTTCCTTCTTCGTCGATTCGACGAGTCTTGCTCCGCGTCCTCTGTGACCGAGCATCTTCCTGAATCGCACGAGAATCAGCTTGAGAAGCCTCCTCAGCCACTAACTCTGCAATCGGCTTCACAGGAACGGGTTTGTTAGCTGCTAACAACCATCTGCAGCTTAAGAATGTGAGCTTTAACTGACGCTCAGCACTCGGGAGACTGAACTTAGCACCAGTGCAGCCCGTCACGGTCCACAACCATGCCCGAAGACCGTCCACCAAACCGCCGTGAGTCCGAAGCTGCTGACGCGGGTTCCCGATATAAAGTTGGTCATAGCCAAACTGGCGAGCGAATCGGCAGGGTAGATATGGCTCTATAAAACACTGATTCCTCATCCGGAAGGTCAGATAACCCGGCCTAATGTTCACTAGCCAATTAAAGCAGCCGATATCTAAATGAGTTTGATACTCCCTCGGTCTCTCCTCAGCAATCAAACACTCGCCGTATCGGCTGAAGAACTACGGAAAGCAAGTGGAAAATGCCCAACACTTATGGACCTGTAGCTGCTTCCTGACTTCAAGAAATCCTCGCCCCTCCCACCTACCATTCTCAAACAACTGTAGGAGAGGAACAGAGCGATCCGTGGTGTTAGGTACTGACATCATATCAGAACGATGAAGGACGAACCAAGCCATCAAATAAGTGTATGGAAGCTCCACCTTAATAAGAGGAATCCGAGCCGACGGTACACCTTCTTTCTGTGTGAAAGCACTAGAAATCTGTCAAAGCCCTCGATGAATATTAGCTACCATCACCGGAAGAAGCGAAAGTTTCTTTTTGTAGGCAAGCTGAACCGCTGGGTAGAGCACTTCCAATGGCAAAATGTCACTGGACTGATACGGGACCACGCATTTCTTTAACCAGATAGCGAGGTAACCAACAAGAAGGGTCATCGGCTGAATCGATGCGGTCGCATGCCACAAGAATGATTTAAATTTGGTCCCTGCAGGAAAGCCACTCTCGAGACTGCTAAGGGTATAGGAGTGAGCGTCAATCTTCTTCAGCAGATCATTAACCTCTGAAGGAGTAAGCGTTGCCAGCTCACAAATAGCCTCACCAGAATTGCTCTCTAAGTTTCTGAACAAGTAACATGCGAACTGCTTCAGGCTCACCTGTGACTTAGTCCTCTTCGCTAAAGGCTCAGACGGCGCCAAAGCAATATGGTAGTGACATGTGAGATCGCATAAAGTCTCGTAACGGTTGGGCATGCTATCCTTCAGCTGACTCAATTCATGGTTAGAAGGAAAGTACTCCTGATATAATATCTGGCCCATGGGCAAACTAGAAATCTTGTGCATCTCATGGAGAGCCAAGCCCAACTCTCCGTGCCCAATCAGGAAAGTATTCGAATCCGGGTTATAGAGTTTGTACAAAGCAAAGAAATGCTTGGCGCTGACGGGTAAACCATACATGGTGGAACGAATAGCTGTATATAGACCACAAGCGTGCAACTCCTCGCTCCATCGGCTTAAGACGTAGGTCGTCATACGAGCCCACCAAAGCCTGTCTGAAAAATGAACCCAGCCATAGAATCTGTGGCGCGACGCAGGCATCTCCCGTCCTCAGTCGGCGAGACGATTCTTCAAAGTAGAAGCAGAAGCAAGAAATTCGTTACGCGGCGGTGTATCCAGCCCCAATACTCCAGATCGCAATCCAATGATATGACCCCTGCTTGAACCAGGAGCTGCATGATGAGTAATATAACCACAGTGAATGCTCTCATGCTCCTCCGTCAAACACCACGACATCTCCCGTGTCACGGCCTGATGTCTGAGCTCAGTCAATGAACGATGACGAGAAATCTTAGGCAAATATAGGAAACCCTCGTCATCTTTATGAAGCCACTTCTCGGCACCAATAAACATTGCATCACGGTCTTCAACAGAGTCACCGAATAAAAAGTCAGTCTTCTTGAGAGGCTGAACAGAGCTGGTATCCTTCACGAAAGGCGCATCACTAATCAACTGTCGAAGAACTCGATGTCCACCTTCCTTCACCACTTGGGCAACCTCTGGCAACGTGCCCGAAGTAAACTGAGAAGTAAGTGGAATAGGTGAAAAATCATCGGAGGTCGAATAATACTCGTCACGACACCCGTCCACTGCATGAGATGAGAACGCTCTGGAGGGATATTCCACTGGAGACAAGCAATTAAACGTTTGTTAGTCTCAGTCATAAAAGGAAGTTGAACTCATCTTACGAATGGGTAAGATAGAGTCACTGCCATATAAAGGGTGAGACGATTTGGCCACATTATGCATTCATAAGATAGGGTATATCCCTACCTTATAAGGCACAATGCAGCGTCAAAACGCCCCCTTTATTTATTTTGAGATATGGTTTTGACCAAGCAAAATCTATCTTTAAAGCGTCAATCCTCACCAAGGAGAATCAAGGCTCTTCCCGATTGTCTCACCAAGAAGAACAAAATGGGGATAAAAGGACAAATCTACAAATCTCGAAATACGCCAAAAAGAGAGCTCACCAGTGTATGAGGGAAGCACGCCATCAGCCGACGCAGTAGGGGGTTGACCTCTCGGGATATTCGACATGATGATCTGCAAAATAAAAGAGGGGATCAAATACAAAAATTTTAGTTAAGGTGACAAACTCTAAACCTAAAATTTTACCCCCTCTTAATTATAATTAAACCCCTCAGATCTCAAAATTTAACCCCCTGAAATGCGAGCTCGAGGCATCAAATCACAACCCTAACCCTCATATACAATCCCACAAATTCATATACTGAATTAAATATGAAACATGCTAAGATTATGGAGGATTTACCTGAAGAAAAGCTCGAGGATCCAATAAAAATCAGATCTTAAAAGAGGCTCGAACCACGTGCTCGAGGGGCCTGAGAGAAACTTTTTATATGGAGATTTGGAAGGATTTTTCAGTCCAAGATCAAAAGAAAAGGTGGATCTTAGAAGAATTTTAGGGTTTGATGGAGAAAGGACGCACGAGGGAAGAGAAAAATCCAAAAAGAGGGAGAAGGGGGGCCGGCCCTAAAAGAGGAGAAAAGAATCTCTTTTATAGTTGAACCAGTCTTGAACCGGACCAGACCAGACTGAACCGGACCAGACCAGTCCTGAACCAGACCAGATCAGTTCTGAACCAGACCAGACCAGGATAAATCAGTTCAAAAGAGGCTGAACCAGACCAAACCAGTCTGAACTAGGCCAAACCAGTCTGAACCAGGCTAAACCAGTGTTGGACCAGTCTTGAACCAGGTTGAACCAGTCTTGAACCAAGTTGAACCAGTTCGGACCAGATTTGAACCAAAATTCAAATTGAAGCTGAACTAAGTATCGAAACGACTTCAGATCGACCGACGGTTCAATCCCTCATTTATTCACCCCTCTCCCGCACATTCGGAAGGGTCGGAAGATTTTTTGAGCCTAATTACCGCCTTTTGTGGGTCATTATCAAGCCGGTTCAGCTCATTCGGAACTAAAAAATACTCCAATAAGGTATACGAGTATAAACTATTCCCTATTTTTGTTGAGAAGTTTCTAGAGAGTATTTTTCTAAAAATATTCTTAAGGATAACTCAACAACACTCCAAAAAGTATAAGAGTATAAACTGCTTCTCAAGACTCCAGCAGACGTACGAGTATAAACTGTGTCAAAACGCCGGACACCGCGTTGCAAATGAAGACTCAACGCCAACAATCGATGGTTAGTTCTATGTTGAAACAACAAACACGAGCTAAAGATCAGAAAATCAAGAATTAGCTTCAAGTTCGAAATTCCGACAATAGTCAGACAATAAATGCAGCACCAGAACCCTTGCAGACATTCGACAAAGCACCGAATAGCCTGGAGGATTGAAAGAATCAAGAATAGCAGCTATTCCAAGGTCCCGTTACACCGATTGAATGTTGGGATAATCATAACCAAAGTATTCTAGACTCTTCTATAAAAGAATGAGGCTGAAACACTTTGGAGGGGGTATCTGTAGGCGTATAAAACTGCTTATAGGTCCCTTAACACAGCTCGACACGATGATTCGACAAACCAACAAACCATCGGGCGATGAATCCAAGCATGATCGTTAAACCACAATATCGAGGCTAAGTAAGACGCGACGAGGTTAACGAACTCAAACACCGAAGCGTATTTACTACCAAATCAGAGTCTAGATCAACAAATCAGAGTTCGGATAAACCGTGAAACCGAAAAATGACGAAACAACCAACACTTGGAGGGCTCGGCCAAAACCGAGCCACCTCTAGGTGGCTCGACGAGCCACCAAGGTGGCCGGCCGAGCCACCTTTTGGTGGCTCGGTGGCCGAGCCACCAAGGTGGCCGAGCCACCAAGGTGGCCGAGCCACCTGGGCCAAGCCCAGATCTAGGCCTAGATCTGAGCCCAGATCTGGTTTTGAGTGCCTATAAATAGGCTTGGTGGTTCATTGTTTGAGAGTTTGGAATTTTTGAAGGCGAAGCTCTGCTGGATTGAGATCTAAACCTCAGAGTTTTGAAGCTTTGAAGACTTGAATTTTCAGATCTGGTTCTTGGCGATCATCCACACCAAACAAGGTAGGAGTTCGAGAGAGATCAGATCTGAGATCTACACGGTTATCCTCCGGATCAAAACTTTGTTTTTGATACCGAGAAGAGTATCGATTTCGCTTGGTCGATTTCGATTACTTCGGGTGATTATTTCCTTGGTGAACTAATCCCCTCGGCTGTTATTTCCTTCGTGAAATAACACCCATCATATCGTGTAGATCTGACCAGATCAAGATCGCACGGTGGTCCACGGATTAACCCCGGCGCAGGCGAAGAACCCACATAAGCAAGAGACCGCAAAACAGGATCTTGTGATTTGTTCCACAAAAAAGGAAAGTTGTAATCTTTTTATTTTTCTTTGATTTTGTTGTAACCGGATCTTATAAAAAGACCGGATCTTTTGTAACCGATAAACAGTTGCTCAAGAAAACAATGACTTCAATGAAAACAATAATTTTTTTCGCGAACAATCTGGCGACCACAGTGGGAGCCACCGATCTCGCTGCCGAGATCGTTGCGCCGTAGCCGCGGATCTCAATCCCGGTCGAGGAGGAGGTCGAGTATGAATTCGACCAATAAAAGTTCGAGGAGTATCTGTCATCCTCGTCCGGATCCACCTCCCCCCGCAAGCCCAAGAAGTTCTCCTCTAGGAGAAAAGTCCGTTGGTATAAGGAAGTAGAGAATACCAACAAAGATCTCACCCCGATCGATGCCGAAGTTGCATCGAGTGAAGTTCCACCGACCTCCAACCAGGTCAAACCTGTTCTCGCCAATTCCTCCGCCGCTGAGGGCGTAGGGACTCTCTCAAAGAGAGCCCGCCAGAGGCGACATCAACGCCTGGCACGACAATTCGCAAAGGCGATGGAGTCCACTGACGGAATCCGGTACAACGTGGATTTGAAGAACAGGAGAGGCAAACAGCCTCAACAACCAATGAATGGAAGCTCCTCCAAGACGCCAACGAATGAATGGATCCGTGTCAAACAGAATCGTTCGACACTAGAGGAGCGCATTCGCAATCGCCGCGCACTGTCAGCGCAGGCACGGGCTCAAGTCCAAGAAGCCCGCAGAAGACTACAGAAGGAAGTAGCCAAAAAGCCGCCACCAACCCGCCAAGTATGGAGGCTGAAGTCTGAAGCGGCAACTCAGGCTAAGGAACAATCATTGCAGCCTTCAAAACAAGTTCATCCTCCCGAACCATCCCAAAGAAGAAGGTCAGTTTTGGAGCGCCTCGGTCCACTTCCCGATGAGCGATGCGAAGCTCCAGTTCAAGAACGTTTGGGCCCGATAAAAAAGCCCCGAATGACTCAACATGCTGGGGGTCGCCGCCACCCTCAACATGACAAGGAATTCATGGTAACTACGCGCACCAGTTTGCACATTGAAGTCCAAGAGCCCGCCGAGAACTCACGCCCACAAAGGCGTGTTTCGAGACGCGTGACTCTTGAAAGCCCAAAGAAGGCAGTTCGCCCTCAGAAGGAAGCGTTGTCGTCTGATGATGATAGCGTTATACCTGAGAAGTCGTGCCAACACACGATATGTTACTCCGACCTTCAAACCGATGAGTTGTACTATCATGTTGGGGGTACGAGTAAAACCAGGAAAAGGAGTCCTCGAAAACTAGAAACTCAGTGCCCCTGTTCCAAACTCATTCGAGCAGTATTGTCTGAGTGCAACTGCATCAAGACAGTCCCCGAAAGAACTTCGCTTTTCGAAAGGCTCAGTACCGAAGCGCCAAAACCAAGGCCTAGGCGTTTCCGATGAAGAAGAACGGTAGTCAAAGATGGAGAATTTCCGAGGGTCACCACTAATATGACCAGCAAAGGGACATCGACACAGGATAATCCCGAGTCGATTTCGAAAGTACCCCGGCGTGTAACTCGTCTACACTCCGGAGCCATTATACGAGCAACTTATGGTAGGGTTCAGACAAGATTACCTTTAGAAGATGAAGAATCGGATGCCTGCTCTGCGGTCGCATCAGATAATACAGTTTCCAGCGAGGGACAACCCCGTAAGTCACTTATGATAAGTACGGAACAAGTGGACAAGATGCTCGAAGAAGCCATGGCCAAACAACAGGAGAGCTTCAGGTTCAAAATGCAAATGGCCAAGCAGAATATGAGAGAAATGCATGACCAACAAATCCAAGCACTGACAAACCAGCAAGGCGAACCAAATCGTCGCAACCAGGTTAATCAGGAAGATGAGGACACAGGTGCGAATGAAGCTCATAATGCCGATAATCCTCCCGTCAATGCAGCGGGTGGTAACGAGAATGCTAACGAAAATACAGGTAAAAATTTGAAGATTAAAAACCTCGAGAGAAAAATCAATACGTTGATTTCCGCTCAAGAGATGAAAAAGACGGGCATTCCTTGTCCATACCCAAGGGAATGGGAATCAATCCCGTATCCGGTGAAGTTCAATTTAATTAACTTCACGCCGTTTGATGGGAAGGGATCACCCACTCAGAATTTGATTTACTTCAAATCACACCTAGGGGTTATCTCTGGTAATGAGCCTCTGATGGTATGGTCCTTCGTCGGCACTCTTCGTGGAGCCGCCTTCGATTGGTATCGCCGCCTCAAGCCAGGAAGCGTGAATAGCTGGGACGACATGGAGACTAAATTCCTCGCCAACTTCTTCGATGACGACACCGAGATATCCATCGGGTCATTGCTTGACGAGAAACAGAAAGACGGGGAATTAGTTGACACCTTAGTCAAAAGGTTCCGGAACAAGGCGACGAACTGTCGGGACCCGATCATTGAGGAATTCATTCTCCAGACTTGCCAGAACAACCTCGCACTGGATGTGTTGGAAGCAATGGGGACAGCACCGTCCAAAACATGGAAGGATTTGAAGCCGAGCGATTCCTCAGAAGGAAGAAGGCGGTGAGAGGCCAACAGGCGACGAATGCTCCAGCACAGAATTTCGTCCCACGGGGGAAAGGTAAGGTACATGCTAATGCAGTTGATGCTAATCAAACTTTCCAATTGTAATTTCAGCAACAGCCGCAGCAACAAGAACCACAACAATCGCAGTCGCAATGGCGACAACGGCCTCAGAAGCAGAAATCTTCGGAGCCAAGATTTCCTAAAGTGTACTCCTTCAAAGATGATGAAGTTCCCGTCATCTTTAAGTACCTGTTGGAGAATAACAAAATCCAGCTGCCGGTGATTGTGGATCAAGAAGGGGCCAGCAAAGTGACGGATCCGAAGTATTGCGCATACCATAGAGCGGTCCATCACCCTACAAGGTCATGCTACCATCTCAAGGATAAGATCCAGGCGTTAATTGATGTAGGCGTCATAACCCCGAAACCGTCCAAGAATGTAGGAGCAAATGCAGTATCAATTAGCTTTGGATCAGTACCTACAACATGGTTTGAGCCAAAACGCATCACCAAGGTCGGAATGAAGACAATAAACAACGACCCATATGGACAACACCAAAAAGGACTTGTACCAAATACAGCCCCAAACAGCGAAATCCTCTGGGTCCATCCTGATCTTATTAAAGACGATCAGTGGACGACTTCCTCGACCAGAAAGGATAAAGGCAAGTCCTGCAACGCTACTTTCGCGATCTTCGAAGAGGATGGTGATGAAGCTCCTACCTTCCCGCTCTCCGAAGAAGAACAAGAAGTTTTTGCCACTAGAAGCGGAAACCAGTATCACCTCAACTATCCATCACCTAGTGATCAGGTAGCTGAGCAGGGGGTGACTAAACTGGGACCAGCCAAAACTCTCACGGAACTGGGAGTGGTTACAACTCCTAGACCGGTTGAAGACGCTCGACGAAAGCCGGTTGATAAACAGAAAGAAAAGAAGTCCCAGGAGGTTCAGAATCCAAAGCAGTCTCGTTTTAATCGTCCGGTTGGAAGAGATAAACCGGAGAGCTCGAACACTCTGTGCATTTTCAATATTATGGCTCAACTAGCTAACATTCCAGCGCAGATAACACTGTATGAGTTGCTGCGGTTGTCTAAAGAAATCAGGGAAGCCTTGCAAGAAGCCTTGGCCAATTCAGAAGTGTTCCTTACTCAGATCAAGCCGGTGCCTGAAGAGCCAGAACTGTTGATTCAACACTGCAATATAGCGGCTAAAAACCTTTCCTGCATTACCTTCACCAAAGAGGATATGCAGACGAAGAATTCGAACCATGATCGACCCCTATATTTCATCGGGTACATTGGCTCCAGCGAAGTCAACCGAATCCAAGTGGATCCGGGTTTCGCTGTGAGTATTATGCCGCTTCGCTTGATGCATAGCCTCGGCATTCTAGTGAGTAAGTTGGCGTCCACAGGCACTGTTATCTATGGATTCAATACTAGCGGGTCAAGACCCTTGGGTAAGATCCAGATAAAATGTCAAATGGGTGATTTGAAGACGGAAGTCACATGTTATGTGATTGATGCCGAGACTTCATATAACTTACTATTGGGTCGACCCTGGATCCATAGTAATGTTATAATCCCCTCCACTCTCAATCAGTGTTTGAAATATGTCAACACTGATGGTAAGGTTAAGACGGTGGTCGCAGATAAGCAACCATTCAAAGGGTTTGTGAATTATTTCACTGATTCTCTCCTTTATGGAAACGAATCCGATACTGAACCATCGGCCCAGGGCACGGACAGCAGAGAAGAAGCTGATACCGAAGCCGGACTTGATTACGATGGAGGTTTTGTTTTAAATGACATTGTACCCTTGGTAATCAATCTTGACGATGAACAATCGTCAGATGGTAGTTTTAACTGGCAACTTGCCAATAATGAAATAAATGATGATTTAGAGTACTCACTGTCTCTTGATGATGTGATAAAGAGATTGCATGATAATCCCGATTTATATACGCCGCTTCGATCGTCCTATATAACAAAGAAACACTTCCAACATTCTTTCGGAACAACCCTGATCGTTCCTGCCAAAATAGGAGGCGAAAAAGAAGTGATTTACGGTAAAGGAGAGAGTTTTCCATTACCTGATCATTTCTTAAGGGAAGATGAGAATGATGACAAACCTAGTCGACATTTATCTAAATATAGTCCGGAAGCGCGCAAGCTCATGGAAAAACAGGGATATGATTTCACACTCAGAGAAGGTTTATACTTCGATCGAGGTTTCCGTATTCCAGCCAAAACGGCATATGTACCAAAAGGGAAACTGGATGATTATTATAAATTCAGACGAGGACTAGGTTATGTCTCTTCTTCAGAAGACGAATGTTGCTGGTTAATCAATAACCAATCATCTGAGCAATACATAGATTGGTACTCGTCAAATTCCTCGGAATGGGATTCCGATACAAGTCTGGGGGAAGTATTCAAATCTCTAATGATGAATATGGCTACAGCTGATCCATCCACAATGGAGGACGACGATCAAATGCAAACATGGGAAGACCCATGGGTTCATCAGCTGAACATGCAGTATGGTGATAGGCTTGAACAGAGAGAACCCCCCACTGAAGATAAAATAGTCCAAATTAACATGGGTGACGAGGCCAACCCAAAGCTTATATTCATCAGCGATAGTCTTCCCCCGAATGAGAAGGAGGAATTAATTGCTCTCATCAGGGAATATATTGACGTCTTCGCTTGGAACTATGAAGACATGCTAGGGCTCGACCCCAACGTGGCAATACACCGCCTCGATATCAAGTCGGATGCCAAACCTGTCAAACAACAGCAAAGACGGTTTCGTCCACAGATTATGGAAGCCATTGAGGCGGAGGCTAAGAAATTAATCAAATCAGGATTTGTCCGAGAGGAGCAACATCCAGATTGGCTAGCCAATGTTGTTCCAGTCATGAAGAAAAATGGTAAAATCAGGATTTGTATCGACTTCAGGGACCTAAATGCGACATGTCCAAAAGACGACTTTCCTCTCCCAATCACGGACGTCATCATCGAAAATACATGCGGATTTGAGAGAATGTCTTTTATGGATGGCTTTTCAGGATATAACCAGATCAAGATGCATCCGGATGATGAGAAGCATACAGCGTTCAGAACGCCCCTCGGTGTCTTCTACTACACGGTGATGCCTTTCGGTCTATAGAATGCAGGCGCCACGTACCAGCGGGCAATGACTAAGATTTTCCAAGAACACCTCAGGAAAACAGTCGAGTGCTACGTTGATGATTTGGTTGTAAAAAGCCGCAACAAAGAAGATCACATCAAGGACTTGAAGACGATGTTCGATCTCATGCGGAGTTATCAATTGAAGATGAACCCCACTAAATCCTTCCTTGGAATGTCCAGCGAAAAATTCCTTGGATTCGTC
>BQKN01060773.1:0-19811 GCA_022839385.1 Asparagus kiusianus | reverse complement strand
TCAACGCGTAGCCTTAGGTCAACGCCGGACAGCGCGTTGCGACAAAAAGTCAACCCAAGCGGTTCAGAAACCCTAAGGTGGACGCCGGTCAACGCGTAGCCTTAGGTCAACGCCGGACAGTGCGTTGCGACAAAAAGTCAACACGTGGCGACGAAAGTCAACATGTGACGACAAAAGTTAACCCAAGCGGTTCCTGAACCCTAAGGCGGACGTCGGTCAACGAGTAGCCTTAGGTCAACGCCGGACAGCGCGTTGCAACCAAAGTCAACACGTGGCGGCGAAAGTCAACACGTGATGACGAAAGTCAACCCAAGCGGTTCCAAAACCCTAAGGTGGACGTCGGTCAACGCGTAGCCTTAGGTCAATGCCGGACAGCGCGTTGCGACAAAAGTCAACGCGTGGCGGCGAAAGTCAACACGTGACGACGAAAGTCAACCCAAGCGGTTCCAAAACCCTAAGGTGGACGCCGGTCAACGCGTAGCCTTAGGTCA
Source organism: Asparagus kiusianus (assembly GCA_022839385.1). NCBI lineage: Eukaryota > Viridiplantae > Streptophyta > Magnoliopsida > Asparagales > Asparagaceae > Asparagus > Asparagus kiusianus. Next base: position 19,320 of record BQKN01060773.1, on the reverse strand, counting down.
ATGCCGGATAGCGCGTTGCGACAAAAGTCAACGCGTGGCGACGAAAGTCAACACATGACGGCAAAAGTCAACCCAAGCGGTTCCTAAACCCTAAGGTAGACGCCGGTCAACGCGTAGCCTTAGGTTAACGCTGGACAGCGCGTTGCGTCAAAAGTCAACACGTGGCGACGAAAGTCAAACACGTGACGATAAAAGTCAACCCACGCGGTTTTCAAAACCCTATGGTGTACGCCGGTCAACGCGTAACCCTAGGTCAACGCCAAATCGGTGCGTTGCGACAAAAAGTCAACCCCCAGTGATCTGAAACCCCAGGTCAACACGATGTGACAGGGATAGTAAGTTCAAAAGTCAATTCAATGACACGAGCCAAACTCAACCCACCAGCTGTAAACTCGAGACTCCGACGACGGCCAGGCAATAAATGCAGCGCTGGAACAACTTTGGTTATTCGACAAAACACCGGATAAACCGAAGATCGAAGGAGCCGAGAGTTGAAGCAAACCACAGGTCCCTTAGGCCGACTGAAGGCTGGACCAATCATATCCAAAGTATTCCGGTCTCTTCTATAAAGGAAACGAGTCCGAAACACTTTGGAGGGGGTATCTGTAGGCATCAAAAAAATTGCCGATAGGTCCCCACTCACAGCTCGGTGTTAACAAGCGACGACTGAACGTCATTACCTTGTTCACAAGAGCTCAAATGACGCCGGTGAGCGACTGAAGCAAACCGACGGATTACGTGAGCCGACAGAATGTCAGAATCACGAAGATACGGGTTGACCGAAAACCCCGCGATCACCGCAATTGGGCCAACGCTCGCCATGCCCCGATCACCCCACTGATAATCCAACCATCGGGGGCCTACAGAGCTAGCCGTCACGATTCCAACGCATCCGAAATCACTCAAATCCGAGTTCGGACGAAAAGTCAACGGCAAGTCAACGGCGAGTCAACGGCGGGACAACGGGGGCGTCTCAACTAACATAAAACACCCCGGGGGTGTCTGAAAAAACCCAAGACACCCCAAGGGTGTCTCGGAAAATCCAAGACACCTCAAGGGTGTCTCGGAAATTCCGAGACACCCCAAGGGTGTCTCGGAATTTCCGAGACACCCCTAGGGTGTCTCGGAAATTCCGAGACACCCAAGGGTGTCTCGGAAAATCCGAGACACCCAAGGGGTGTCTCGGATTTTTTGAGACACCCCACGGGGTGTCCTTGGATTTTTCAGCCACCCCCCCCCCTTTGTTTCCTATAAATAGGCCCTCTAGGCCTCCATTCTCTTGGCTCGGATTTTTGGAGAAGAATTTCTGGTCTTGGGTTTAACCTCGAGATCTGAAATTTCTGAGAAGAGCAGCGAAGCCCTGCCGGATCAAAGAGCGAGAGAGGTCTTCATCTTTTCCTTCATTCACCCCCTTCTGTCCTTAGTATTGCCCCTTAGCGGTGACTATTAAGAAGAGCTAGTGCCTCGTTTGACCGAGGCATAAGCTTTAAACTTCTAAGATCTCACGCGGATCGACGAAGTTTCGCTTCTATATCCCACGCGGATAGACGAAGCTCTGCCGGATTTTCCCGGAAGGATCTTGAAGAGTCGGCGGTCCACGGACATCGACGTCCCCGTCACAGGCCAACAACCCACGCAAGCGAGACCGAACCGGAACGGGACCTCGTGTTTATTTTCAGAAAAGTTGTAATCATTTGTTTTCATTTTTCTTATTCTGTTGTAACGATCGAAGTTGTAACAGATCACAAATCAATGAAGACAGCAGCTTTTACCGAAAACAAGCTGGCGACCACAGTGGGAGCCGCCGACCTCGCTGCCGAGATCGGAGTGACGCAACCGGCCTTCAAGATCCGGGTGAATGAAGAGATCGAATACGAATTCGATCAGAAGAAGTTCGAAGAGTACCTCTCCTCCTCCTCCTCCAGATCCGCCTCTCCGCACCGGCGCAGGAGGAATTCATCTCCAAAAAGGACTCGCGGGATCTCCAACTCCTCAATTCAAGACCCCGCCGTCGCTGCCACTACACTTGCACCACACAATGGCCTTGCGTCGATCAGTGTGGTCAAGAACGTAGATCCAACCGCTACAAAGGCGATAGGTGATGCTGCTTCAACTCCATCAAAGAGAGCGCTTCAAAGACGTCGCCAACGTCTCGCTCAACAGCTCGCCAAGGCCAAGGAGTCAAAGGATGGAGTGCGCTATGCAGAGGACTTGAAGTCGAGGCAGCGACAAGAGAAGCGGCAGGTAATCAACTTCCCCTCCAAATCAGGAGCGAATGAGTGGATCCGCGTCAAGAGGAACCGCTCCACGCTCGAGGAGCGAATCAAGAAGCGCCGTGCTCTGCTTGCACATGCCCGGCTCCTCCTAAAGAAGGCAGAGGAGATGCAGCAAGAATCGGCGGTCAAAACGCCGTCCAAGAGCAAATCGGTGTGGGTGCCCAAGGCAAACCCAACACCTCAAACCAAGAAGGGCAAGATTATCGCCCAGAGTCCAACCAAATCAGAGCCTACTCCTCCCGTACCGGCACCCTCAACAGGGCCAGGTAAAAAAGGGGATCATTCAAGATCCCAGCTTCCTTTGACGAGTCGTCTCGGTCCCTTACCGGAGAACCGAGGCAGAATACCCGTCAAAGAACGGCTGGGACCATTGAAAGGTCCCCAAACTAAAATCCAGACTGGGGGTGGAATCAATCCCCCCAAGAATATTGACAAAGGGAAAGCCCCTATCACCGACCGCACTGAATTGCGAGTCGAACTGAAAGAGCCCGTTCGATTTCTACGCTCCCAAAAGCGTAAAATTGAACGGGCCACTCTTGAAAAATCTAACCAATTTTTACATTCCCAAAGGGAAACACACTCGTCTGAGGACGAGCGTGTTATACCGAGGGACATCCACCAGCACTCTGTAGGTTGCTCCAGCTATCAAGCTGATGAGCTGTACTACAGGGCTGGGGTTGCGAAAAAATCTCGAAAGAGGTACATGCAGGAGTCCCACTGCCCGTGTGCCAACATTATCAAGGCAGTGCTGTCCGAATGTTGCTGTACTCAGACCCCAACAAGAATCTCGGTATTCGAGAGACTCTCCAAGTCGAAGCGTTTCCACAAGAAGAAATCGCTCCGCCGAGAGGATGAATATTCGAAAGTGTCAGTCAACATGACCGGCAGAGGGGGATCAACACCACGTCTCAACCTGGATCAGCTTGCCGAGGCATCCCGATGCATGACGTGGCTGCGGTCGGGAACCGTCAAACGAAACACTTACCCAAGAGTACACAAGGGACTTTCCCTAGAAGAGGAGGAATCCGATGTTGATTCTGATACCTGCTCCGCCGTTGCATCCGATGACACAACTTCGAGTGTGGGCCAATCTTATGAATCGCTCATGATCAGTGCCGAGCAAATGTCGAAAATACTTGAAGAAGCCCTAGCCAAGCAAAAGGAAAGCTTCAAATTCGAAATGGAGATGGCCATGCAGCGGATGAGGGAGATGCACGATCAACAGATCGCGGCGATGACGGTTCACCAAGGAGAACCGAGCCAGCGCAATCCAGAGGAGCATGAACGGGAAGCGGATAATGTCAACATTCCTCCCGTCAATACCAACACTGGGGGTGGTCCCGCAGAAGAAAATGCAAAAGAGGACCACGCCGCCTCTCCCAGAAGCCACTCGAAGACCGAGACGAGTGAGGACAGGAAGATGAAAGACCTGGAGAGCAAGATCAATGCATTGATGAATGCTCAGGAGGTAAAAAGATCCGGTATACCCTGCCCATATCCGAGGGAGTGGGAATCGATCCCATATCCGGCAAAGTTTAATTTAATTAACTTTACGCCGTTTGATGGGAAGGGTTCCCCTACCCAGCATTTAATCTATTTCAAGTCTCATTTAGGAATCATTTCCGGAAATGAGCCCCTCATGGTGCGGTCATTCGTCGGCACTCTTCGCGGAGCTGCCTTCGATTGGTACCGCCGTCTCAAGCCTGGAAGTATCAATGGCTGGGATGACATGGAGGACATGTTTTTAACCAACTTCTTTGATGATGACACCGAGGTTTCAATCGGTACGCTGTTCGATGAAAAGCAAAAGAACGGCGAGACGGTTGAAAACTTCGTGAAGAGGTTTCGGAACAAAGCTATGATTGCAGGGATCCGGTCAGCGAGGATTTCATCCTCGAGACTTGCCACAACAACCTCACGCTCGACATCCTCGAAGCCATGGGAATGGCGCCATCCAAAACCTGGAAGGACTTGAAGATGCGAGGAGAAAGAGCCGAGCGATTCCTCAAGAGGAAGAAGGCGGAGAGGGGACAAATACCCAACAACGCCCCGCAACCAAATTTTACCCCCAAGGGTAAAGGGAAGGCGCATGCAAATGCGGTGGTCGCAAATCAGGTCTTTGAAGTGCAAGCACAGCCGCAACAGCCGCAACAGCCTCAACAGCCGCAGCAGACGCAGCAGCAGCAACAAAGGGCGCCTCAACAACCCAGGTGGCAACAGCAGCCCCAGAAGCAAAAGGTTGGGGAGCCGAGGTTCCCAAAGGTTTACTCGTTCAAAGAGGATGAAATCCCGGGTATTTTCAAATACCTCGTGGAGAACAACAAGATCAAGCTGCCGCCAATTCAGGATCAAGAAGATGCCAAGAGGGTCAATGATCCGAAATATTGCGCATTCCACCGAGCGGTGCACCATCCTACCAAGGTGTGCTACGCTCTCAAGGACAAGATTCAAGCCCTGATCGATGTTGGGGTCATCACCATGAAACAGCCCAAGGAGAAGAAGGTGGGTGCAAATACCGTGTCCATTAGCTTTGGATCTGTTCCCTCGAGTTGGTTCCAACACGAGTCGGTGATCAAAGCGGCGGTAAAGACAGTGAACGATGATCCACACCAGCAGCGCCAGAAAGGGCTTGTGCCACACACGGCCCCAAATGGCGAAATCTTGTGGGTTCATCCGGACTTGATCGCGGATGAACAGTGGGCCGGGACCTCTTCCACAAAGAACAAGAAGAAGTCGAAGAGGAAAGGTAAATCATGCTACGGTGCTTCTGCCATACCGGGGGTGGATGATGACAAAATTCCAACCTTCCCACTTTCTGAGGACGAGCAGGAAGCCTTTGCAACTCGAAGCGGGAACGAATATCACTTCAAGTATCCGGAGGCTACTGAGCAATTGGGTACCAAAACCCCACCTTCCAAGACGCTGGCAGAGTTGGGAATTTCAGCAATTCCCCCAACACCTGCGGTGGCTACGGAAAGGATCCCGCAGAAGGATAAGGGGAAAGAGCCTGTACGTCAAGAAGCTCAGAACCCGAGGCCGTCTCGATTCAATAATCCAATTGGACGAGACAAACCGGGGAATACAAGCTCTCAGCCCCATTTCGACATTATGGCGCAATTGGCCAACATCCCGACCAGGATAACTCTATACGAGTTGCTGCGATTGTCGAAGGATACGAGGAAGGCACTGCAAGAAGCTTTGAGTGATTCGGAGGCTTTCCTAACTCGGATCAAGCCATCTCCCGAAGAACCAGAGTCCTCAGTTCAACACTGCAACTTGGCGGCGCATCACTTCCCCTGCATCTCTTTTACCAAGGAAGACATGCAAACGAAGAATTCAAAGCATGATAGGCCCCTGTATTTCACCGGGCACATTGGCTCCAGCGTTGTCAACCGGATCCAAGTCGATCCGGGTTCCGCTGTTAGCATCATGCCCTTCCGATTGATGCATCATCTCGGAATCCCGACTAGCAAATTAGCTTCCACTGGCACGACGATTTATGGATTCAACACCAGCGGGTCTAGGCCCTTGGGAAAGATCCGAGTCAAATGCCAGATCGGGGATTTGAGGTCGGAGGTCACATGCTATGTGATTGACGCGGAAACATCCTATAATTTACTGTTGGGTCGACCTTGGATCCACGGTAACCTTATAGTCCCGTCAACTCTACATCAGTGCTTCAAATATGTAGGCACAGATAATGAAGTCAAGACGGTGGTCGCGGATAAGCAACCGTTCAAGGGATTGGAGAATTATTTCACCGATTCCCTTTTATATGGCGCTGAGTCCGATACTGAACCATCGGCCCAAGGAACGGACAGCGGAGAAGAAGCTGATACCGAACCCGGGTTTGATTACGATGGCGGTTTTGTTTTAAACAACATTGTACCCATTGTAATCGATCTTGACGATGATAAATCATCGGAGAATAGTTGTAATTGGCAACTTGCCGAAGAACTATCAATAAACGATGATTTAGAGTACTCGATGTGTCTCGAGAATGCTACTAATGAGCTTTATGATAACCCTGATTTATATATGCCTCTTCAGTCATTTTGCCTGACGAAAAAGCAGGTACACGATCCTTGCGGAACAACGCTTGTTATCCCTGCAGGGATAGGGGGTGGAAAGGAGGTCGTCTACGGTAAAGGAAGGAAGAATCCGATACCAAACCACTTCGTAGAAGAGGAAGACGACGATGATAAACCGGCCCGTCATCTATCCAAATACGATGCGAAAGCGCGCAACATGATGGAAATGCACGGCTATGACTTCAAGATCGGAGAGGGTCTTTTCTTTGGTCGAGGTCCACGGGTTCCACCCCGGATGGCCTATGTACCGAAGGGAAAACCCGATAATTACTATCGCCACAAAAGAGGTCTAGGCTATGTCTCATCGGATGAGGAGTGTGGCTGGCAAATCATTGACCAAATTGCTAACAAGACTAGGAAAGGATATTCTTCCGACTCTTCAGGTTGGGATTCCGACGCTAGTCTTGGCGAAATGTTTAAAAAGCTAATGTCGAATATGGTCACGGTTGATCCAACGACAATAGAAGAAGATGATGAGATGCCGACATGGGAAGACCCGTGGGTACATCACTTAAACATGCAGTATGGCGACCGGTTTGAGCAAAGAGAGCCTCCTACCGAAGACCAAGTCGTTCAGGTGAATATGGGCAGCGAAGAAAATCCGAAGCCAATATTCATCAGCGACAGCCTCCTGCCTGAAGAGAAGGAGGAGTTGATTTCTCTTATCCGGGAGTACATCGACGTGTTCGCCTGGAATTATGAAGACATGCCAGGTCTCGACCCAAACGTAGCAGTGCATCGTCTCAACATCAAGCCGGAGGTCAAACCAGTCAAACAACAACAACGACGGTTTCGTCCGCAAATGATGGAAGCGATCGAAGCTGAAGTCAAAAAGCTCGTCGATTCGGGATTCATCCGAGAGGAACAACATCCCGAATGGCTTGCCAACATTGTTCCGGTCCTGAAGAAGAACGGGAAGATCCGGATATGCATTGACTTCAGGGACCTCAATGCTGCTTGCCCAAAAGATGACTTTCCTCTCCCTATCACGGATGTTATCATCGACAACACGTGTGGGTTTGAGAGGATGTCCTTCATGGATGGTTTCTCTGGTTACAACCAGATAAAGATGCATCCGGATGATGAGAAGCACACCGCATTCCGAACACCTCTTGGCGTATTCTGCTATACAGTCATGCCCTTCGGCTTGAAGAATGCAGGTGCTACATATCAGCGAGCTATGTCAAAGATCTTTCAGGAACATCTCCGAAAGACCGTCGAATGCTACGTGGACGATCTGGTCGTGAAAAGTCGTGATAAGAAAGATCACATCAAAGACTTGAAGACCATGTTCGATTTGATGCGGGCCCATCAGTTGAAGATGAACCCTACCAAGTCTTTCCTCGGAATGGCTAGTGGTAAATTCTTGGGATTCGTCGTCACCACCAAAGGTATTCACATTGATCCGGACAAAGTGAAGGCGATCAATGAATTGCAACCTCCGAGGAACCTCAAAGAACTCAGAGGATTGCAAGGGCGATTAGCTTATATCCGTCGGTTTATCTCGAACCTTTCAGGAAAATGCCAACCGTTCTCTAGGCTCACGAAGAAGGGCGTGTCATTCGTATGGGACGAGGCCTGTCAAAAGGCGTTCGAGAGTATCAAAGAATATCTCTCGAAACCTCCCGTACTCGTTGCACCGAAATCGGGCAAACCGTTCTTGATTTATGTCAAGGCGACGAGCCACTCATTAAGTGCATTGCTTGCACAAGATGACGATAACGGTCACGAGCAGGCGGTGTATTATTTAAGCCGAACTATGGTGGGCGCGGAATCTCGATATCCTATGATTGAGAGAGAATGCCTGGCTCTAGTGTTCGCCATCCAGAAGATGCGACATTACTTAGTTGGACAAACCATCTACGTCATCTCCAAAGTTAACCCGGTCCGAGTGTTCATGACTCAACCGGCTTCCATGAGCTGGCGATTAGCGAAGTGGGCTCTACTCTTGTCCCAATACGATCTGCACTTCAAACAGCAGAAGTCAGTAAAAGGACAGGCCATCTGCGATCTCCTGGCATCTAATCCAACGACGGACGCCGCCGAGATATATGACGATTTACCTGATGAAACCCACGAAGTCAACGCAACTTCACACCAACAAGTGTGGCGTTTGTACTTCGACGGTGCTTCACGAGCAGCTAATGTCGCAGGTACTCCTGGATGTTCTAAGGTCTCCTCCGGAGTTGGAGTGGTCTTAGTTTCCCCGGGAAAACATGTGATGCCTCGAGCCTACTCATTAACTGAGCCGTGCTCGAATAATGTGGCAGAATACAACGCACTGATTATAGGCCTCAACTTCGCCAAGGAGCTGGGGGTTGAGTATCTCGAAGCCTTCGGTGATTCTCAACTAATCGTCAAACAAGTTCAAGGGGAATATGAAGTCCGAAGTCAGGATTTAATTCCTTATCACAAGATGGCAGTGGAGCTAGCGGAGTCGTTTGAAGGGTTCTTCATCGAGCACGTTCCGCGGCTGCAGAACACCTACGCAGATGCGTTAGCAGCTCTAGCTGTATCTCTGGCACAACCTCCCGGGACAGAACAATTTGTTACGGTGAGAACGCACCAACTCTTAGTGCCACTTCATGATGAAAATGGCAAGGAGGAAGAGGCCCAGGAGGTGCACACAACTCAGGCTGAGTTTGAACCCCGAGATTGGCGTTTCCCCATCATCGACTACGTCTTGCATGGAATCTTGCCAGAAGATGTGAAGGAGAGAGAGTCAATCAGACGGAGAGCTCCAAGATTCTACTATAATACAGAGAATCGAACGCTATATCGCCGGGGGTATGATGGCGTGCTGGCACGTTGCCTATCAACCAAAGAAGCTGAAGAAGTGCTTAAAGAGGCACATGAAGGAGAGTGCGGCGCGCACCAACCTGGTCCTAAGCTCTATGATCGCATCAGGAGAATGGGATACTTTTGGCCCTCCATGATGCATGAGGCAATCGTATATGCTCGGAAGTGTCACGCATGTCAAGTACACGCGAATTACATGCACCAGCCTCCGGAACATCTACATCCTTCGGTTACGTCGTGGCCGTTCGAGACTTGGGGAATGGACATTGTTGGTCCTATAAACCCCCCATCAGTCAAAGGCGATCGGTTCATCCTGGCGATCACTGACTACTTCTCCAAATGGGCTGAAGCAGTTCCACTCAAAGAAGTCAAGACGAGCAACGTCATTGCATTCATCAAGCACCATATCATCTACCGGCATGGTGTTCCAAGACGAATCATACACGACAATGGTCCTCAATTTGTCAGCAACGCCTTCATAAGGTTCTGCGAAAAGTTCAAAATTCAGGACATCTCGTCAACAGCCTATAACCCCACAGCAAACGGGTTAGCTGAAGCCTTCAACAAGACTATCATAAAGCTCTTGTCAAAGCTTGTGAAGAATAACAAGCGAGATTGGGATGAAAAGCTCGGCGCGGCTCTATGGGCCTATCGTACCACGGTACGTACACCGACCGGCGCAACTCCATACTCATTGGTGTATGGATGTGAAGCCGTTCTCCCTCTGGAAATTCAAATTCCATCTCTTCGGATCGCTCTCGCAACCCAGATGACGACCGAAGAACAGCATCAGAAGCGCCTCGAAGAACTCGAGATGCTCGATGAAAAGCGCTTAGAAGCTCAACAGCACATCGAGTTTTACCAAGCCAGAATTTCTAGAGCCTTCGACAAAAAAGTCCGACAAAGAAGTTTTAAGGAAGGGGACTTGGTCTTAACCGAAAAACGCCCTATGATCCTTAACTCCAAGAAGAAAGGCAAATTCGAACCCAAATGGGAGGGACCGTTCGTAGTAGAAACAGTTTACTCGAACGGCGCCTATCGTCTAGTCACCAAAGATGGTGACCGGCTCATGATGCCAATAAATGGCAAATTTCTGAAGAGATACTATCCTTAGTATCCTCAGAAGAATTGAGGTACCGGGAAGTTCCCGGAAGAATACCACATCGGGGTATTCTTAGGGATAACCCGGTCGCTGATGAACAAGAAATCAATATTCGAATTCCGAATATTCTTGTTTGTCAAAATTTAACTCTCACCAACACCCTTTTGCTGAGATGAGATCTAAATCATTGATTCTCCCCTCGCAGAACTTTCAGTGGTTTCTGACTACTCATAGTCTCCACCACACCATTCCAGTTTGGTCAAACCTTACTACAGTTAGGACCAAAGCCAAATTCCCCTCTCGATTCGCCCAAAGAACGAGAGGTCCACAAATCGATTGATCAAACCCTTCTACGGTTAGGATCATTCTCAAATTTCCCACTTGGTCAAACCTTACTACAGTTAGGACCACAACCAAAATCCCCTCTCGATTCCTCCAATGAACGAGAGGTCCACTTTCAGAGTCAAATGACCAAACCTTACGACAGTTAGGGTTGTTTGAACCTTTCGATTCGAGTAACCAAACCTTACGACAGTTAGGGTTATCCGAATCTTTTCGATTCTCGGAGTGGAGATCCCACTTCTAGTTTCACCTGTCGGATCCTGGGGGTGGAGATCCCACCTCGAGTTTCCTTTCCTGCTGAAGATAGAATATAAAATTCTTCCTCTTCAGAGTCGAATGACCAAACCTTACGACAGTTAGGGTCGTTTGAACCTTTCAATTCGGTAACCAAACCTTACGACAGTTAGGGTTATCCGAATCTTTTTGATTCTCGGAGTGGATATCCCACTTCTAGTCTCCCCCTTTCCCTTGGCTTTGCTTTCAGAAAAGACAGGGATGAAGTCAATGCCTAACCAGTGTTGCCGGGTAATCTTTCCCGTGAGAAAGATGAAGTCTATGTATTCAAAATCATAGCACCTTTTCCTCTGTCTTTGCTTTCAGAAAAGACAGGGATGAAGTCGGCGCCTAACACGCGTTGCCGGGTAGTCTTTCCCGTGAGAAAGACGAAGTCTATGTATTCAAAGTCATAGCATAAAGTCTCAGAGGGTTCGCTCTCTTAGCACAACGTTACATGCGGAACGGATTTAGATAATTCGCATGCTAGCCCGATTCGAACGGTAATCGGTAAAGGCACGCCAAACCCGTTGAGGGCTGGGGGTTGGCCAATAATCCCAAAGCCTATACCTAACACGTATAGCCGGTTTAGTCTTTTACCGATTAAAGAAGACACCACGGCATATCAAGAAACATCATATAAAAAGAAACAAATAAGGAGTCTCTCATAAAAGATCAAGACAAAAGCATACAACAACAAGTTCGTCAACCCGAAGGCAGCTGACGACTAAGAATGTGAGACTCTAAATCAGAAAGCCTATCCATATAGCCCTGCTCAAACTCCGCCTGCAGGCTAGCTCGGACAGAATCTTCAGAACTGTTGAGAACTTCCGCGGCTTCGCGTTGTAGCTTCATCAACTCCTCCTGTGCTGATCCCAGCCTGTCGAGAGTCCAGTCACGAGAACGCTCCAACCCAACAAGGTCCTCACTAATAGTAGCGGCAGACTCTTCGGCGCGTTCCAAGGCTTCCTTCAGTCTAGCTATCTCTGCATGAGTGGAATCCAGGGAGCTGACTAACTCGGCTCTACTGGTGTCCTTCCTCGCCAGAGAGGCCATCAGCTATGCAACAGTGTGCTCACGTGATCGGAGCTCGCCACCAACGGAAGATCTCAGGTCACGCCAATGCATTAACCTGTCCTCCACCTGAGAAGATGCAAAAGAAGAAGCTCCGCCAGCCTTCAAATCCCTCAATTCTTGAACCTCTGACTCCAGAGCAGTAAAATCAGCAGTGAAGGAATCAGCCAACTCTGGGTATCCTTCTTCCCTCATCATCAGCATGTGGCGAGAAAAGGAACGCCGGAACTGGTCAAAGCAGTATCCTCGGAGAAGAAGTTTCTCAATCATGCCATTATAAAAGGCGGTGAAGAAGTTGAGGTCCGCGCGAAAAATCTCTTTCTCAGGATCAGTATCAGCCAAAAGGACGCGAACGTACTCATGTAGAGATGATCGAGCTCCTGCAAACAACAATAGGGAAGTTAAGAGATTATCAAATACGACAAGGAAACCCGAGAGGAAATTCGAAGTATACCTGTACTGGCGAAACTTCCCTCGGGTGGAGGCACGGCAGACTCTGAGATAACAGCAGGATTAGCCACGGAGGGTACATCAACCCCGGCAGGCAAATCAGTCATATCTCTCGGCTGTGGCAAAGAGACATGGCTCTCAGGCAAACTATCAGCCCCGGAAACTGCAGCAGCATCAGGCACAACGCCTAGTCCTACAGTTATACCTCTTTATTAGTCAAAATAGAAATTTAGGCAAATAAAGAGAATCAGGGTGATAAGATCATCGGCACACCTGCGAGTCCATCATCTTCTCCAACACGGGAAGGGTCGGTAGTCGAAGGAGAATCAGTCCTGGTGGCGGATGCTGTACCTGTGAGTGTATCACCTGCAAAGGGTGGTCCCGCAGCTCCTTTGGCGGCTTGTTCAGCCAGCATATCCACTAACAACCCAGCGTCGGGTTCCGAGAAACTCGGAACAGAAGCATCCCCTGGTTCAGCAAACCCTACATGGTGGGGATGCGTGTAAGAAAATAAGCACAGAAATACCTACAGCATATGATTAAAGAGGATGTCATCGGGTACAAATATACCTGAATAGGAAACGTTGGGCTCAACCCCGTACTCTGGCCCAAGATCAATGTTCAAATCGATGCCCAGAGAGCCGTCATGAAGGGCGTCGCACATCTGCTGCACGAAACAATCCATGTGCTCAGGACCAGGGGATACGGGAGGCAACGGGAGCTCTCCCTCTTCAAGGAACTCTGGAACATAAGGCATGGTTACGAACTCAAAAAAAAAAATAAAAAAAATAAAAAAATAAAAAAATAAAAAAAGAGATCATGCTAAAACAATAAAAATGACGGAGGGTTACCTTCCTCCCTGTCGGCAAAGCCTCCGGAATCTACTCCATGAGAGCGCTGATCAACAGGAGGTCTATAGGCAACTTTCTTCCTTTTCAGAGGACCACCCCTCTTGGAACCGACGGGACGATTGTGCGAAGTTTGTCCACCAAACTTAGATTTCGCACGACGTGAGGCGAGAGGTTCATGGTCATCAGCCGATCCACCTGAAACAACAAGGATTATTTCGCGTACTAAGGTTGAGGAGAAGGGAATCAAGAAACATGGCAAACCTGTATCAAGTTCTACTTGGTCGGTGTCTATGCCCATTTCCTCCTCACAAGCTTCATCGCCATCCGCAGGAAGGTGCTCTCCATCAGCTCTGCTTAAAGGAGGAGATTGAGCAGGCCTCTTCCCCTGCTTCCTAGCAGCCGCCATAGCAGCCTGGACCAAGTGCTCGGACTCTAACTCCGAAAGGCTCTTCACACCTATGGATTCGTAAGCCGAAAGGAACCACTTGCAGCTGAGGAAGGTAATCATCGGCTTGCGCTTATACGAAGGAAGAGCAAACTGAGCCCCGGTGCAACCAACCATGGTCCATAGCCACGCTCGTATACCGTCGACAAGCCCTCCCTTAACCTGTAAACCACGGTTCGGGTTCCCAACATATAGTTGGTCGTAGCCGAACTGACGTGCGAAACGGCAGGGAAAGTAAGGCTCGATGTGACACCGGTTCTTCACCCGGAGAACAAGATACCCGACACGGATGTTCACCAACCAGCGAAAGCAACCGACGTCAAGAACGGTCCGGTTAGTTCGAGGTTTCTCCATGTCAGTCATCTCCTCGCCATAACGTCCCGAGAAGTGAGGAAAGCACTTGAAGAGCTCCCAACTCCGACGAACTTGAAGTGCTTGTTGTACATCTTCAAATTTCTTCCCAAGCCACCTACTCCTCTCCAACAGTTGTAGGAAAGGAACGGGAGCATCAACGGTGCTGGGCGCCGACATCAAGTCCGGACGGTGAAGAACGAACCACGCCATCAAGTATGCATAGGGAAGCTCAACCTTCGGACAAATAAGCTCAGTGGACGGCTCAGGACCCACCTGTGTAAGGATGCTGACTACACTCCTAAGCCCGCAATGGATACTCGCAACCATCGCTGGAAGCAGAGAAAGCTCTCTCCCATAAGCCAGCTGGACCGCAGGGAAGAGCACCTCAAGAGGTAGAGCGTCTGAAAATTGGTACGGAACGACACACTTCTTCAGCCAAAGAGCGAGGTAGCCAGCTAACAAAGAACGGGGCTCAATAGGCTTATATGCACGACGAAGAAATGAACGAAATTTGGTTCCTGCCGAAAAAGCTCCCTCAGCACTGGCGATAGTATAAGAACGGGCCTCGGCCCTCTCCATCAGCTCATTAATAGCAGCAGGAGTCAATACATCTAACTCATGTATAGGCTCCCCGGAATCATCCTCCAAATTAGGGAACAGGTAAAGAGCAAACTGCCTCAAACTGATTTGCTTCTTCTTCTTCGCCAGGGGAGAAGTCTGTATCAAGGAAGTATAATAGTGGCAAGTGAGGTCCCACAGGGTATCATGCATATCGGGAGTATCTTTCTTCAAACACTCCAACTGCTGGTTAGAAGGAAAGTACTCCTGATACGGGCGATTCCCCATCGGAAGGCCCGAAATATGGTGCATCTCATGAAGAGCCAACCCTAGCTCTCCGCCACTGGTCAAAAAGGTGTTACTATCAGGCATATATGTCTCGACCAACGCCATGAAGTGACGGCAGCTAACTGGAAGTCCGAGCATGGTGGCTCGTATGGGCGTATATAATCCACTGCTCTTTAAATCTTTCTCCCAGCGTCCCAGGACATAACTGGTCAAGCGAGCCCACCATCCCTTAGCCAGTGAGGAAGCCCAACCGTAACATCTGTACTCCGGGTGAGGTAACTGTCTCCCAAGCTGAGCTAGACGGTTCTTCACGGTAAGAGCGGCCGACGATACCTCACCTGGGGGTGCGGTATCAAGACCCATGATCCCGGGTCGAAGGCCGCAAACAGATTGATACCCAAGAGAACCGGGATTCTTATGGTGAGAAATGTATCCGCACTGAACGTGGATAGCAGCATTGGTAAGAGGCCAGGACATCTGTCGCCCCACAGCCTGCCCCTCCAAGTTAGTAAAAGAACACTGGCGAGGAATAGAGGGGATATATAAAAAGGCTCCCTCGTCAAGGGTCAGCCAGTGCTCCTCAGCAAGAGTTAGCACAGCAGGATCCTCGGTGTGATCCCCGAATAAAAAATCTGGCTTCTTTAAAGCCTCAGTAGAAGTAGCATCTGCAGTGAGGGGAGCGTCGGTGAGGAGCTGGCGCAAACAGTGACGCCCTCCATCCCTTACCAAGCGACAGAAATCGTCTGAACGATCTCGGTCGAACTGCGGAAGTGGATCGATGATCTGCCGGGCGGAAGCTGAAGAGAACACTTCTTTGCTACAACCTGTGGGGACATGCTGAGGAAGGCTACCCCTGGGAAACTCGACTGCAACAAACCGCAAAAGCATATAGAGTCAGAAAATCTGTCTCATAAAAACAAGATGAGATCATTTAACGGATCATTGGAGAGACGATCTCGAGTGTCCTACACCAGGGGAACGGTATGTATCAATCACATAGATAGTGTGATAACACACACCGGTCTCCAAAGTGCAAGACAACACGAGATCGCCCCAATATATCCGAAGACTTGAATTGGCTAAAGCAAAACAAGTCTGAAACCTTAACCCCCGCGGGAGGGGCATCGGTTCTTCCTTCATGACCCGCGAGAGGTCAATCCGGGATACAGAAAGTATAAAATTCTCACCCCCGTAGAAAGAAGCCGCGGAAGAAGATACAGCGGGAGCCTCCTCCTCGCTGTGCTGCGAGTGAGAGCGACTCCTGGAAAGCCGAGCGCGACGAGAAGACATCGCAGATCTGCAGTGAAGATCAGTATATCAGGTATAACATAATACACGAAATATCGGAAAAGGGGAAATTAAGCACTTGGACTTGAAATCCTATAAACAAATAGGACTTTACAGTTAAAGTCTAATTAAACCTATGAATTTCGTGCACGCAAAACGATAATCGTCGTTTCGCGATAAATTTTGGCGAAATACCCAAAATACCCCCCGTGCTCAAGGCCAAATTTAGGTCAAGGACACGTGTGACTCGTGTTGTGGTCATTATACTTGATCATCTAACATCCCGGTACCCCATAATTCTGATCAAATTTTGCAAATAAATCCTTTTACAGAATTTGGTCAATTTTACATAAAAGCCCCTCCACAAACTTTTGGTTTAACCTCCACATCCCTCTACCAAAAGTTTGACCAGGAGTTTGGGGTCAACCCTCCCTGAATTTCAGTCCCAAATTCGTGGTCATTTTGTAAATTAGACCCCAGAAAATTATATGGGCTGTTTTGCAAATAACCCCCTCCAAACAAATTCTTTCATCCTTTGCATAAAGCACCATCGTTTCTTGAGGAAATAAACATGAACTCAAGTCCCTCAAATCTCAGTTCACATTTGCAAGAAAAACCCCAAATTTCAGCCCCACGAATTTTGCAAATAAGCCCCTATAAGTTTCGGCTTTTGCATAAAAAACCCCAAAGTTTCGGCTTTTACATAAAAACCCCCAAAGCATAGTTCTTACATAAACCCCTATCCACTACAAGCATAAAGGTGTAATCTTTACAAAGAAAGAAGAAGATTGAGGAAGGGATCTTACCCAAATCAAAGAGGTTCTCTTTGGGCTTGAAGGTGGAAGAACGAACCCTAATTGGAGGGGATGAGGCTTCGGCCAAAAGGGTACTCAAAACCCGAGCTTGCCTTGAGAAAATGATGGATTTTTGAAAGCAAATCAATGGAAGAAAGGGGCTCTTGAGGAAGAAGAAGAAGAAACCGAAAAAAGATAAGGGGAATTTCGGTTTTAGGGTTTGGCAAAAGGGAGGGAGTTTTCTCTCTTAAAAATTCAAAATAAAGGAGGAGGGGGACCATGCCTAGGTGTACAAGAGACAAAAGAAGAGAGAGAGGGGGACCACTAGGGGAGAAACACCCCTAGGGGTGTCTCGGCATTGCCGAGACACCCCAAAGGGTGTCTCGGCATTGCCGAGACACCCCAAGGGTGTCTCGGCTATGCCGAGGCACCCCGGGGTGTTTCGCCCGGGTTTTCGGCCCCTACGCAGTGTTTTGATCCCCGGATAGCATTTTAAAGCCCCAAACGATTTTTTCGATTCCCCCGATGTTCATTTTCATCGCCGGCGATCGAGGATACGGGTGAACGTCACACTCCGACCTCTCGACAGTTCAAAACCCTAAGGCGAACGCCGGTCAACGCGTAACCTTAGGTCAACGCCGGACAGCGCGTTGCGACAAAAAGTCAACACGTGGCGACGAAAGTCAACACGTGATTCAGAAACCCTAAGGCGAACGCCGGTCAACGCGTAACCTTAGGTCAACGCCGGACAGCGCGTTGCGACAAAAAGTCAACACGTGGCGACGAAAGTCAACACGTGATTCAGAAACCCTAAGGTGGACGCCGGTCAACGCGTAGCCTTAGGTCAACGCCGGACAGTGCGTTGCGACAAAAAGTCAACACGTGGCGACGAAAGTCAACACGTGACGACAAAAGTTAACCCAAGCGGTTCCTGAACCCTAAGGCGGACGTCGGTCAACGAGTAGCCTTAGGTCAACGCCGGACAGCGCGTTGCAACCAAAGTCAACACGTGGCGGCGAAAGTCAACACGTGATGACGAAAGTCAACCCAAGCGGTTCCAAAACCCTAAGGTGGACGTCGGTCAACGCGTAGCCTTAGGTCAATGCCGGACAGCGCGTTGCGACAAAAGTCAACGCGTGGCGGCGAAAGTCAACACGTGACGACGAAAGTCAACCCAAGCGGTTCCAAAACCCTAAGGTGGACGCCGGTCAACGCGTAGCCTTAGGTCAATGCCGGATAGCGCGTTGCGACAAAAGTCAACGCGTGGCGACGAAAGTCAACACATGACGGCAAAAGTCAACCCAAGCGGTTCCTAAACCCTAAGGTAGACGCCGGTCAACGCGTAGCCTTAGGTTAACGCTGGACAGCGCGTTGCGTCAAAAGTCAACACGTGGCGACGAAAGTCAAACACGTGACGATAAAAGTCAACCCACGCGGTTTTCAAAACCCTATGGTGTACGCCGGTCAACGCGTAACCCTAGGTCAACGCCAAATCGGTGCGTTGCGACAAAAAGTCAACCCCCAGTGATCTGAAACCCCAGGTCAACACGATGTGACAGGGATAGTAAGTTCAAAAGTCAATTCAATGACACGAGCCAAACTCAACCCACCAGCTGTAAACTCGAGACTCCGACGACGGCCAGGCAATAAATGCAGCGCTGGAACAACTTTGGTTATTCGACAAAACACCGGATAAACCGAAGATCGAAGGAGCCGAGAGTTGAAGCAAACCACAGGTCCCTTAGGCCGACTGAAGGCTGGACCAATCATATCCAAAGTATTCCGGTCTCTTCTATAAAGGAAACGAGTCCGAAACACTTTGGAGGGGGTATCTGTAGGCATCAAAAAAATTGCCGATAGGTCCCCACTCACAGCTCGGTGTTAACAAGCGACGACTGAACGTCATTACCTTGTTCACAAGAGCTCAAATGACGCCGGTGAGCGACTGAAGCAAACCGACGGATTACGTGAGCCGACAGAATGTCAGAATCACGAAGATACGGGTTGACCGAAAACCCCGCGATCACCGCAATTGGGCCAACGCCCGCCATGCCCCGATCACCCCACTGATAATCCAACCATCGGGGGCCTACAGAGCTAGCCGTCACGATTCCAACGCATCCGAAATCACTCAAATCCGAGTTCGGACGAAAAGTCAACGGCAAGTCAACGGCGAGTCAACGGCGGGACAACGGGGGCGTCTCAACTAACATAAAACACCCCGGGGGTGTCTGAAAAAACCCAAGACACCCCAAGGGTGTCTCGGAAAATCCAAGACACCTCAAGGGTGTCTCGGAAATTCCGAGACACCCCAAGGGTGTCTCGGAATTTCCGAG
>BQKN01060770.1:93825-183185 GCA_022839385.1 Asparagus kiusianus | reverse complement strand
AGGTTTCAGGATAAAATACCCCAGAATCGAACTCTGGTGTCTTTTTCAATCGGAAAAAGACTAAACCGGCAGCGCGTGTTAGGCGCAGACTTATCCCTGCTTAGGATTCGGGATAAACTTCCTAGGATGAATCCTAAATTCTTGGAAAAGGAGTTGGTGTGGGAAGGAAGAATTTTATATTCTATTCCCTGTTTGAAAAGGAGACTCGGGGTGGGATCTCCACCCCCAGAATCCGGAAAGGTGAAACTAAGAGTGGGATCTCCACTCCGAGAATCAAAGCGATTCGGATAACCCTAACTGTCGGAAGGTTTGATTACCGAGGTAAAGATGAATTTCTCGTTTATCGAGAATGAATTGTGGTTTTGGTCCTAACTGTAGGAAGGTTTGACCAAGCGGGAGTTTGAGATGACCCTAACTGTAGGAAGGTTTGATCACTCGATTTGAAAGTGGACCTCTCGTTCATTGAAGGAATCGAGAGGGGATTTTGGTTGTGGTCCTAACTGTAGGAAGGTTTGACCAAGTGGGGGGTTTGAGACGATCCTAACTGTAGGAAGGTTTGATCACTCAATTTGAAAGTGGACCTCTCGTTCATTGAAGGAATCGAGAGGGGATTTTGGTTTTGGTCCTAACTGTAGGAAGGTTTGACCAAGTGAAAAGTGAGAGTAAGAGTACAAATCATTATAAGAATGTTGATTCGTACAAATTACTCGGAAGAGGATCCCTGATGTTAAGTGATAAGGACTTAACACAAAGGGTTTCGACAATTGGTCAATGATTGATAGACCAAAATTCTTTCCTGTTTAATCAAGTGTTCGGAAATTAGGAGTTTAGTGTTTATCACTTTATTCATCATGACCGGGTTATCCCTAAGAATATTACACTTAACATTCTTCCGGGAACTTCCCGTTACATGAATTATCCACCCCCAGCTTCCTTTGAAGAACTGGGTTTATTGTTGCATTAACCGCATGATCGGGTTATCCTTAAGAATACCACACATGGCACTCTCCAGGAACTTCCCGTGGAAGAAAGGAAATAGTTTAGACTCTTATACCTATTGGAGTATCAGGGAGCAGTTTATACTCTTATACCGGTCGGAGTTAGGGGATACAGTTTATACTCGTGCACCCACTGGAGTCTCGCCATTCTTGACTGGCTTACTCCAACGTTATGACGCCGTCTTCAACCAAGGTCTGGATACTGTTCTTCAGAGTAAAGCAGGCCTTGGTGGGATGAAGGATCCTCCTGTGGTATGCGCAGTACTTCGGATCCGCAGTGTTGTCAGCTTCCTCCTGATTCGTGATCGGCGGGAGCTTGATCTTGTTATTATCAAGGAGGGATTTGAAGATGGCTGGAACATCTTCATCCTTGAAGGAGTACTCTTTTTGAGGCCTCTGTTCTGAAGTTTTTTGTTGTCTCCGGGACTGCTGTTGCGATGTTTGATTAGCGTCAACAGCCGCTGCAGGTGTTTTGCCCTTACCACGGGAGGCGAAGTTCGAGTTCGGAGGATTTGTCGTCGATTGACTCCTCTCGGCCTTCTTCCTTCGGAGGAAGCGTTCAGCTTGTTCCCCTAGAACCTTCAAATCTTTCCAAGTATTGGACGGTGCTGTCCCTATTGTTTCCAACACGTCCAATGCGAGGTTGTTATGGCAAGTTTGAAGGATGAACTCCTCAGTGATCGGGTCCCGGCAATTCAACGCTTTGTTCCGGAACCTTTTGACGAAGATTTTGACTAACTCCCCGTCCTTTTGTTTCTCGTCGAGCAACGTTCCGATGGATATCTCAGTGTTGTCGTCGAAGAAATTGGTGAGGAACATGGTCTCCATATCGTCCCAGCTGCTCACGCTACCTGGCTTGAGGCGGCGGTACCAATCGAAGGTAGCTCCACGAAGAGTGCCAACGAATGACCGCACCATCAGAGGCTCATTGCCGGAGATAACACCCAGGTGCGATTTGAAATAAATCAAATGTTGGGTGGGGGAACCTTTCCTATCGAACGGCGTGAAGTTGATTAGACTAAACTTCACCGGATAGGGGATTGAATCCCACTCCCTTGGGTATGGACAAGGAATGCCTATTTTCTTCACCTCTTGAGCTGACATCAAGGTATTGATTTTGCTCTCGAGGCTTTTGATCTTCATGTTTTCACCTGTATCTTCGTTGGCATCCTCATTACCACCCCCTGCATTGACGGGAGGGTCATCGGCATTGCGAGTTTCATCCGTATCCGTATGCTCAACTTCTTGAACAACCTGATTACGGTGGCTTGGTTCGCCTTGCTGGTTCCTCAGTGCCTGGATTTGCTGCTCATGCATCTCTCTCATGGTCTGCATGGCCATCTGCATCTCGAGCCTGAAGGTCTCCAGTTGTTTGGCCATGGCTTCTTCGAGCATCTTGGCCACTTGTTCCGCGCTTATCATGAATGACTCGCGGGGTTCTCCTTTGCTGGATACGGTGTTGTCAGACGCAACCGCAGAGCAAGCATCCGATTCCT
Organism: Asparagus kiusianus; assembly: GCA_022839385.1. NCBI lineage: Eukaryota > Viridiplantae > Streptophyta > Magnoliopsida > Asparagales > Asparagaceae > Asparagus > Asparagus kiusianus. Next base: position 180,691 of record BQKN01060770.1, on the reverse strand, counting down.
CATCTTCTGAGGGTGGTCTTATCTAAACCCTCCCATACGTTCTTCGTGAGATGGCTCCGGACCGCAAACGGGTTAAACGCTGAGATGCTTCCAGAATTGACTCGAGATCGTCCCGTGCCAATGTCTCCTTGTTGGTCATATTAGCGGTGACTCTTGAAAATTCTCCGTCTTCAACCACCGCTCTCCTTCGTCGGAAACGCCTAGGCCTTGGCTTTGGCGTTTCAGTGCTGAGCCTTTCAAATACTGAAACCCTTTCGGGGACCATCTTAGTGCAATTACACTGAGACAATACCGCCCGAATGAGTTTGGAACAGGGGCACTGAGTCTCTATCCTCTGGGGATTCCTTTTTCTGGATTTGGTCGTACCCCCAGCACGATAGTACAGCTCATTATTTTAGGAGTCGGAGCAACCTATCGCGTGTTGGCACGATATCCCAGGTGTAACGTTATCATCACCGGATGACAACGTTTCCTTCTGAGAGCGAATTACCTTATTTGGACTTTCGAGAGTCACTCGCCTCGAAACGCGCCTTTGAGCAAAGGGAGATAATAGCCGGGAGGGATTGTTTCACCAAGGAAACAACCGCTCAATCTCGGGATCTAAGAACCAAGCTTAGATCCGGAGTGTGATCGTGTAGATCTGAGATCCGATTCCCTCGAATTCCTGCCTTATTTGGCATTGTCGATCGCTGAGCACTGGATCTGGAAGTCCAAGTCTCCAAAGCCTTCAAAGTTTGAATCTTGTTTAGATCTGAGTCTTCAATCCAGCAGGGCTTCGCCTCCTCCAAAATCCAACCTCCGAAACAAATGAGCACAAGGCCTATTTATAGGCGCTCAAAACTGTGCCCCGTGCACAGAACAGTGCCTAGCCACCCCTGGGTGGCTCGGCCATGGCCGAGCCACCCAGGGGTGGCTCGGCCTGAGCCGAGCCACCTCAGGGTGGCTCGGCCCAGTGCCGAGCCCCCTCGGGTGTTTTGGTTTCGTCGTTCGGGTTTTCCGGTGTTTTCGGTTCTGATTCGTTGTTGATTTGGACTTCGATTCGGTTGTGTGGTTGACTTGTTCGGATTCGATTCGTTTTGATCCGATTCCTGATTTGGCAGTAAACCCACTTCTGAGTTCGAGTCCGAAACCAATCTTGATTCGATCGTTATATCACCGAGTTCGCTCTTGTTTAGATAACTCGGTGATTCCCCGAAACGTTGGTTTGATTCCGCGTGCGAGTGGATGCATTCCACTGCTTGGGTGCGATTTATTGGCTTCGTCGCCTCGTTAACCTGCTCCGTTGCGTATGGCTTGGCTTCGGCGTTGGCGGGATAACGGTCATGCTTGGATACGTCGCCCGATGGTTCATTTGTTGAATCGGCATCGTCGAGCTGTATTGTGGGACCTATAGGCAATTTTATACGCCTACAGCCTACCATTCAATGAGCTGCCTACAGGGGAGATGACAACGGTCGCAGAGACTTTCCGTCATCGCTTCTTCCAAGCTGGTGGGAGATTTCCCCCAAAGGACTTCAGAGCCCGAGGTGGGTCTACTCTGCGCCTGGCAGCGACTCTTGGTGGTCTAAGATTACTGACTACGTTCTGGCTGAGAATTCTGACCTCACAAATTCAGAGCTGTATGTGGCCATTTAGGGTACTCGACATGGTTTGAGGATTAACGTTTCTCAGTTCCACAGCACCTTGGAACAGTATTGTGCGGAAAGTGGCACGTTCTTTACCCCCAATGGTGAACTTGGCATAACCCTCCATAAGATGTACGACGTGTTAGGGCTACCTCTGGGAAGCTTCCCTTACGAAGAGTACATCCCGGGCCAAGATGAGATCGACCAGCTTTCAGACCGTTCCCACTTGGTGGTTGAGACCCTATGGGAGTTGCTTTATCACTACCATATATGACTCAATACCCTGGGGGCGGTGGACCACAAGGGCAAAAAGAGGAGAGCTCCGGGGATCAGCCATAAGAATTGGGCTGACTACTTGTTCCCGGAGAATGACATCAAAGGAAGGCCCACTCTGCCGCTGGGGATATGTGACCAGTCCGAAGTGGAAAGGAGGATGGCCAAAGGGGGAGCCACCGTGACTCTTGAGTGTGACGAGGGCGGCTTCAAATCCGGCACGGTCTTCCATTCATTTCACCATCAGGCCAAGTCCCCTATATCCGGGAAGGCCCTACTCACGGGGTACCTTATGTTGTGGTTGAAAAGGTGTGTGGTCCCTACCCATTCATTTGAGGCGCTTCCGGTGGAGGTAGTGTATCCCGCGGTCCGCTTGGCCCATAGGAGATCCTACGCATTGGTGTCGGCTATGGTGGCATGTATCCATCGGGGACTCTGCACACTGATGACCCAATTCTGCCGTGTATTGACTATCGACGAAGGGGAAGGGGAAGTCATCAGAACCCCCAACCCTAGGGTAGGGCTGCCATACACTTACTTGATGGTGTGGTTCGTCTACCACTGTGAGTGTTTGATGATTGCTCCTGCGACCCTTTAAGGAGACAGGTTCGTCCCGTTCGTCCAACGTCTGGAGAGGTGCTCTTGGAAGTGCAGGGAATCCCTGACACGCGGAAGATGCTCTCCCATTTTGGCTATTATAACTTTCGTCGGTTCTTCCCCTACTTTAGCGGAGGAGGATATGGAGAGTCTCTTAGGGACGTGTCGACGGTGGACCATCACACCGTTCTCTCTTGTGGAGCTTTTCGATGGTTAGTGAACATTCGACTGGGATATCACATACTGTGAATGGGCTCTGTGTGATACCTCGAGCCATATATTCCCTGCAGGTTTGCCCGCTAGTTCGGGTACGACCAATTGTATGTGGGAAACATCAATCCCTACCTACACTTCGAAGGAGGGTTGGTGGATGGAGCCCGTGGATGGTTTTGGACTCATGCTGGCGGTACCCAGGCCCGTTTTGAGCTACCCGTGAAGGATTGTGATTTGCACCACACACTCCTGTACTGCCGGTGGTATAGGGGCGCCAGCGCTAATCCTGAGGGCTTCCGGTTCTAGAGTTCCTGTTTGGTGGAACACGGGCGTCCTCCCAGAGGGTCTCTTCGTACTTCAAGGCGGTGTGGCACCAAACTGCTAGGGAGTAGCTTTCAGAGGATCCAGCCGAAGACACTGAGGGTTTCGATGTAGGTATGGATGAACCCGAGGCGCCCGAGACCCAAGCTCCCTCTCCTAGTCTTCCATCGGATCCCCGAAGTAAGCGGAGAGAACCTGACGAGTTAAGCCGGGCAGGCGAGCGTCTGGGGCAAGCCCAGAGCGCGATAGCTGGACGGATGGGGATGCCCCTCCTATCTCCGAGCAGTTCGCTGCTCTCTAAGCGACAGCGGGAGACGGCGACCGAAGGCTCCGGAGCGGAAACGGCCAAGAAGGCCCGTCGTGGTGGGATGGTCGAGACCACTCCTTCTACTGTGTCTGGGGTAGTTCCAGCGACCTTGAAGGATACCCCTCCGCGGTCCGGTGTGAGGCCACGGGCGGGGGTCTCAACGACTCCTACGTCCGCACCAGAAGGTAATCCTTTAGCGCAGCACCCTCGGGTGCAAAGTCGGATCCGCACCCTCTGACGTTTGTGTTGAATCTGTGCAGGTGCAGTTGAGAGAGTGATCTCCATTCCTTCTGACGAAGAGGAGGGGTTGGAGACAAAGAAGAGCTTGGTGGTTCAGGTAAGCGTAAGCCTTAGTGTTGTTGATCCCTCTGTACCAAGGGGGCATTTGTTAATGTTCTCCTTACACTCGGAGTTGACCCCTCTCATGAGGCTGCTGGCAAAGAAGATCCCCCCTCTTGGGCGGGTCACTCGACCGGAAAGATGAGTGAATCAGAGGCGGGCGATGACGTCTCGATTCATGAGGCACTATCGAGCAAGGAGGAGGTGTCGGCTCATGAAGACGTGTTAGGCGCACAAGGGGAAACCCCCACCCTCGAGGAAGCACTGATTAGGGGTGGACCCCAAGCGCAAGAGTCTCCGATCTGAAGGGAGACCCCTGCTCGGCTAGCGACCACTTCCTTATCTGTGGTAGCTGTTTGATGCCGCGGCCGCTACTCTGATGGCGTCAGCAGTCACACCGGCTTTAGCGGCGCCTATCACTGCTTCCGCATTCATGACTACCGGTACCTCAATCTCAACTCCATCCGTGGCAGAGGAGGCTGCCCTCTCTCCCTTGGAACGTTCGCGGAAGAAGAAGGTGGCTCGAGCCCTGGCTAACTTCCAAGACACTTTAGCTGACTGCATCAAGCTCGCATTGGAGGAGAGCTGTCCCTTTGAGGAGTTCAAGGAGGATCTCGATCACGACATGGTCTTCTTAATCAAGAGGCTTGGCGCCACCGCGGCTAAGCCGTACTTTCAGCGTTTGAAAGAGGTGGAGGAGGCTGTTCAATAGTTACTTACCCTTCGTGCGAAGAGTTCCGAAATTGTTGATCTCGCATCCGGTGAAGTTCGAGCAGCAGTGGAAGAGCGTGACTGCCGATTGAGCAAGACCATGTCGTTGGAGAAGAGGCCATCAGCAGAGTTAGAGCAGGTCAAGGCTGAGGATGAACGAGTGGCCCACGAGCAATAGAAGGCCGATAACCGCCTTTCTCGCCTGTCTTCTGAGATAGCGAAGCTAAAGCAAGTCATAGCTAATGTGCAGGCTTCACTAGCTACTCAAGAGAAGGCTCGCGAGCAGTTGGCAAAGGAGTTGGAGGGTATTGAATCTCACCGGAAATTGGTCGCTGGCTCCGTTGAAGAAAAGGACCGAGCCCTCAGAGAGGCCAAGGATACCGTCCAAGATTTAGTCTCGCGTACCGAGGAAGACCTTCGCTGAGAGATACTGAGGAGGCTCGAGCTTCGCCATGCTGGGGAGATTCGCGAGGCAGAGGTGCGGTTGAGAGCTTTGTAATTCGCCTTTGATTCTTCGTTGTAATAGAATCTCTTTTTATGAATGAAATCATCCTTTTCGTTTCCAGTCACTATTACTTTCGTGCGCGCTCCATTTTTTTAACACGTATTAATCGAGGTTTGGCTGTAGGAGAATCTTAGCTGCAGGGGGATCCTGGCTGTAGGCGAATCTCGGTTGCAGACTCGCCTTGCCTGCAGGCGGATTTGGTCCGCAGGCGAATTCGGAACTGACTCGAGTTCCAGGGTGATACGCGAGTCCAATTGGTTTTGACCAGCGGGAATCCAAACAGCAAATTCGACGTTGGGTGGGCTCCACTTTTAGTGGGCCACGTGGTAACCCACGCGCACGTCAGTAAAGAAGACGTGGGCATGTTGTTTCGCATTAAATACGGCACAATGGCGCTCTTCGTCTACTGCGCTAGATTCGGGCCGTTGGCTAAAGATTGTGTCTAGAAACCGCTGGATCTTAGCCGTTCGTTCGAGATCTGAATTGTTCGGCCTTACTCTCAACTGTTTAGCCCTGAACTGTCCAATCGAGTGGCGGATAACCGCCTAGGATTAGAGTATTTAACGTCCCTACCCCTTATTAAGAGAGGTTGTAGTTCCTTTATTGTCTTCTTCAGTGGAAGTCCAAGTTTTCTTTTTGCTGCACTCATAATGGCACCGAAGGTAAAGAGAGTTGCTTTGAAGAAAAGGAAGGAGGCGTCCTCTTCGGGCGCCACCGAGGCCACCGTCGCTGAAGGTACCCCTTTCGTCACGACTTTCACGTGGGTCGAGCAGGTATTCTTCGCCTAATTCTCTCCTGTGTTGTTGTCGTGTTTCACAGATCGAGGAGAGGTGCCGATCACCAAAGAGCATGCAGCCGAACCCATTTTAATTTCTGACGATGAATCCGAAGATACCGCAACTTCTTCCGCCTCAAGCTCTATTCCTCAGCCGGGAACTGAACCTTGTCTCGAGGTTCCACCCATTACGGTGCTCGCTCCGGGTCAAGAGCCTATTTCCTCGGACTCCTTGCCCCTACAGGCTCGTCTTGAGGAGTTCGAGAACACCGTAAAGCAGGTAATTTTCCTTGTCAGTCTCGGCATGGGAAGTTACGATGGCTTCAAACAGTCTCTCCTGGATCACATGGTCGACCTCAGGCGGGTGGGCGAAAACCGGATCGCCTCGCGTTGCATGCAGAAGCTCCTATTTCTGGAGTCCCGCTTGATGAAGCTAGAGATCCTATTGTTTAAATGTGATTTTTGTGGTCGATTTGGTCATTTAGCCAAATTTTGTTTTGATTTAAAGAGAGTTTCACATTTGCAAAATAAATTTAAAAGACCATCCATGTTTGCAAATGTTCCTCGTGCACATCCACATGGTCAACATAACCAAATGCATCCTCTTCATTACACCTATTGCAATCGAATGGGTCATTTGCATAATTATTGCTATGACCGGACCCGTGCACTAAATGCGCCCAAATGGGTTCATAACCCTAGGGCTTTGAGCTTGAATGATAGGGGTCATGTCCCTAAGCCTTTTAGTACCAAGAATACTTGGGTACCAAAATAAATTTGATTTTAAACCAAGAATTTTAGTGTTTTTATAATTTTTTTCTTGGTTTTGAAAAATGTATTTTAAACTTTTATGAAAACAATTCCTTTTATTGGTCAAATTATTTTGTTTTCATGATTATTGGTTTTGTTTTGATGAGAGGTTTGTATTTATATAACCCTCCGGGTTTATTGGGTGTTTATTCCCAAATCATGTTTACCGGATGCTTCAATATTTATATGGGTTGTTACTAGCTCAAGAGCTAGATATAGTTGTCTCTCTTGATTTAAAAAAAATCAATGATGGTTTAGTTTTATACTCTTAAAAATAATTTTTTAATCCATAGTTCATAATTCTTGTATGTTACTTTTGAACTATGAAAATTTTGCTTTGATTTGTTCTTTTGTATTCATTATATAAGCACAAATAGATGATTCAAATTTCAAATATGCTTTATAATGTATTCTATGAGTGGTTTGATCAAGTCCTCAAAGAAAGTGTTCCTTTTGATCAAACATCATTTTTGGATTCAAATTTTGTTTTATGAGTTCATTTGAGTGATTTCTTTTCTTTTGAAAACTTTTTTCATGGTTCTCATGTTTCCTCATTCTTTTGCTTTCATAAATTCATTTATACATGGTTTTTATGCTTGAGAAATGAGACACTATGTTCACTTTGATATATTTATATATGTTCTCATTGTCTTTATGTATGTGAGTTGTATTTAGCATATTGTTCATCTATGGTTACTCACATATGTTTGCCATGATCTTCATTTCATATATTCAATATGGCATTTTGATAGGGGGAGCAATCCCTATATATTTTTTATTATACTCACCCATGCTTATTGATAGGGGGAGCTTTCGCTCTTTTTCATTCCTTGTTTTCCCCTTTTTGATGTTGTCAAAGGGGGAGAAATATTATGAGTATATTCTTTCTTGTTTATATGCATGATATATTATACTTTGTATATTCATTTCCTTTCATGTATATATCCTTTTTGTAAATTGTTTGTCATCATCAAAAAATGGGAGATTGTTAGCCTTCTTGTTTTGATGATGATTTAACAAATAATTTACTTCTAATGTTATTTGTCTAGTGTTTGTGTTTTTTTTGTATTTATTCTAGGCAAACAACGCGTTGGAGGATGGATGGAATAGAGCTTCAACGATCATATCCAAAGGAGGTTGGCGGAATATCGGTGAAGCTTATGCAATTCAAAGTTAAAGATCAAGTTCAAGCTTCATCCGCAACGTGTACCAAGTTGAGCTACAATGAAGACCAATCAAGCTTGGGTAAATTAGTTTAGGGTTTATATTATGTGTGTTAAAGTACTCTAAGCTCAATTATCTATACACACAAATTTTATTGGTTTCCTTGCATATATATATAGTCACATATATATATACAACACAAGTTTTGGTTTTTATGTTTATAAATATGAAATTACATACTTTATATTTATTATTATGATTTGGTTTAACTACTTAGATATGAAACAAATATATTTTCATACTCCTATGTTTCATTTTCTAATGTATTTGTAAAAATATCATATTCTTAGTTTATAGACTTAACAATCACTATATACATATTTTATTAAGTCTATAAAATCTTTTTGTAAAGTTTCAAAAGTTGGTTTAGGTCAAAACATCAAACTCATGTGTTTACATTTTCATGTTTCGGACTATTTTGTAAAATAATGATATTTTGTATTTGTATGTTTATTATCATGTCTACAATCATTCCCCAAAGTTTTACATTTTTTAGAATTTATTTGATATTTTTAAACAGTGTTTTAAATTTAGAAAAATAGTTTTCAAATCAGATTTTCATGTATCAGTATGCGATCGACCGCACCGGTCGACCGCACCTGTGATCATTCGTCAGTGGACAGCAGAGAGTTTGTCGGTCGACCGCACCGGTCGACCGAGAGCTCGAGACTTCCCATGGTCGACTGCACCGGTCGACCGATGAAGTCTCTGCTCGTTTTCTCAGCTTAGGATCTGGATCGCGGTCGACCGCGAATTTTTTCGGTCGACCGACGATATGACCGTTGGTTCCCAACGGCTATTTTCTGAGCTGATTTTTCGAGGGCTTTTTGGACTTTTACTTAGGGGTTTTGGCTGAGATTTAGAGTGGGTATAAATACCCCATTGCTGATCTCATTCAACCAACCTAAGAGAATGTTTTTAACAAGTTTTAAAAAGAGTTTAAGTTTGTTTAGTTTGTTTTTGGGGTTTGCTGTTATAAAGAGGAGTTTGCATCAACTGTTGAGGAGTTCATCTTTAATATCTTCTCATCCTCTCTTTGTGTTTATAGAGAAGTTTTTCTAACTCTTTTCTCTAGCAATTTTATTATTGATTTTCATATTCTTAGTATTGCTAGTTTGCTATTTGAGTTAGATTTGATTTTATCTCATTGTTACACACACCCACTTGAGCTTATTGTATTTGCATTCATAATATATTTAGGGTTGTGAGAGATTGTAACAATTGAGTGTGAGATTTTATTGTGTTCTCATTCATGTTAGAGAACAATCATTCTTGTATTGTGCTTATTGTGAGATTTACTTTGTGATACACTTGTACACCGAGAGAAGTGTGTGGTGAGAGTCGGGGATCGTCCCTGTTTGGTGGAAAATTTGCAATAAGAAAATAATTAAAGAATTGTGTTGGATTTTATTCTCTCTAACTATTTAGAAAAAGAATGTTTACAAATCTCTCAACTCTCGATTACAATTGGATTTCCTGATTACAAAAGAGAAGAGAATGATCTGGATTCTCCCATTTGTTTAATTCTGGGTTCTTCACGGTGGCGATGGTGTGCTTCCTTCGAATGCTCGCGTCGAACTTGCTCTCCATTGACGATCCGAAAGTCTCAATTCGCTGGAACAAATGATTTGTTCGGTTGAACTACTCTTCGACGAGTATTGTAGCTCAGAATGAGTAACAAACTCTAATAAGAAAAGAGTTGTTTGAACCAAAATAATTCGGTTAATAAGCCAAGTATCGAATGTCTGGAACTCTTCTGTTGAAGATGGTTGCCCTCCGATTGTGTAAAGATCCAATCATGGAAAATTCTCCCCGATCTGATTCTAGAAAATCTCCTTTGACCTCCCCAAAATCCGATCCCGAATTCTGTTGAGTTTGTTGATATTTATAGGGGGATTAGGAGTGTAATTGCCCCATAATCCACGCCTAAATAAGGGTTTAGTTGCCCCATTAATCGGGTATAATAACCCACGTAAACCATTCCCCAAATCGTGGGTGAAGAACAGCTTTGAAGTTGTTACGATTACATTTGAACAGGTCAAACGCAAGTCTTGCGTCGCTGAACATAAACTTGCGTATACCTCTGGATGATGCATTAATCGTCTGCGCTTGAGTTGCGTCTGGATATGATCCTTCGTCTGAACGCAGTGTCTGGAGTCACGTTTGTAGCGGTATGAAGCTGCGTTTGCAGCGTTTAGAAGCTGCGTTTGTAGCGATATGAAGCTGCGTTTGCAGCGTTTAGAAGCTGCGTTCTGCAACGATATGAAGCTGCGTTTGTAGTGTTTAGAAGCTGCGTTCTGCAGCGATATGAAGCTGTGTTGGTAGCGTTAGAAACTGCGTTCTGCAGCTTTAGAAGTTGCGTTTCTCCTTTCTGTCTTTATATATGGTTGACACCAATGACAGGTAGAGAAGGCCTTATTCAGGTCATTTGTGACACTTGAGGTATCCCAATAACGCTCTATCAACTGCAAACTATGATATGGCGAGCTTTTAATAAGATTGTTCACGTAGTCTCTAGATCTTTCTGCTTTTCTAAAATCATTACACTGCTCATAAGCACCTCTGATAGTTGCTAATATAATATTAGTCATGTTGTTGTCGCAGCCATCAAGATCAATCATCTCTAATATGGGGCTGTGTTAATAGCTGAGGATGCAATGATTGCGTTGCTTTGACTTTTGGAACGTAGCCATTTGTGTTTTGACTGTAGGGATGAATTCTACCTCTCGGTTTGAAGAAATCGTTGGCTTGTAATTTCTCCATGATCCATAAGGGCATCCTTCGATTACAGCTTTCCTTTGGTAATAAGAAAGCCGTCTGATTGTAACCTTCTTAATTGTTACTAGACGGGGACTAGCTTTCTATTGTGGTTTTTTAGACAGCCTACAAAACCCCCTCCAAAGTTTTCGAAAGTTCGCGGTTGACTGGGACGAATTTTCAAAATACTTTGGATCCCAAAATTTTGTTGATTGAATACACCTCATCGCAGACTGAGTGGAGCATCTCAGGGTCTTAGACAAATTCGTTGACGTCATCTTTTTAGTTCATCAATAATGACTTGGACTTTAGCTTGTTTGACCAAGTTCGTCATCTTCAGGGAGGTTGAGCACTTCCTGGCTTAAGACAAGTCAATTGTCATAGACAGGGAGAATTACAAGCCTGTATGAGAAGAACTTCATCCCCAGCTTAGTCAGGAGGACAGCCTAGGAGGAATCCACCACATCGTCATCACTTGGAATATTAACCTCTTTGAAAGGGTTAATTGTGTGATCGGCTGATGCGTTCAACCAACCGAGTGCGGTGATGCGTTTGGAAGCTAACTCCCCTTATTTGAAAATGCGAAAATCGCGTTTCGGGTGGGATTTTCGCCTAAAATCCCACGCTGATTTGACGACTACAGCTGTATATAAATAGACCACTGAGGTCAAATCAAAATGTCGCTCGACTTTTCTCTTCCTTGCTTTCCTGTCGACCACTTAACAGGGTTCCTGTTCATCTTCTCCAGCGCTTCAACGAAAGAGAAATCCATCCCTAAATCTTTCGTTAATCCATTCTACATCTTATTCGTCACTATTAGAATGGCTCCCAAGAAGAGAATGGCCTCCAAATCCAAGATCGTCCAAACTCAGGGTGCTTCTTCGGCTAAGACCTCTGGAGATGTCCAAACCGCCGCCCCGACGTCTCCAACTTCCTCAATTAACGGTAAGTCTAGGTAGTTGAAAGTTATTTTGACAGATACCTTCCATTTGATTTTTGATTGGGGGTTCTGCCTTCCCCTATTAGAACATAGAGATCATACTTAACATTTCTCGGTCTTAAAATGCATGGTTAGCTCCATCGTTCATGGTATTTCAACGCAGGTTCAGACCTTGCGTTACAAATTTTGAATGCAGGTTGAGACCCTGTGTTTTGGGATTTTAGACGCAGGTTAAGACCCTGTGTTTTAGGACCTGGACACGGGTCTGGGCCTTGCGCTTGCATTTAAAATTCTGGACGCGAGTCTGGACCTTGCGTTTAAGATTCTGGACGCGGGTATGGACCTTGCGTTTAAGATTCTGGATGTAGGTTGAAGCCCTGACTTATTATTTTGGACGTAGATCCAGAATTTGCCTTCTTGAGTTAGACCCTTGAGCTTAACTGACTGACTTTTCTATTTGCAGTGTGCTATTCCAACGAGCCTCTTTCTTTCAACCACTATTTTGGTCATGCGGGGGGTGCAGAGAAAAATACGATCTTCAGTTTTTGTTTTGAGTACCCAGCTTTCCAGAACACCAACAAGGAGTGGGCGAAACTCATTACTCAAGCTTTCCCCGAGACTCTTAGGTCCTTGGTCACGGATGCTAAATTTGAAACCACCGAACGTAAGATTTTAAAGAAACCATCCTTCCTCGTCGGGGATTCTGTTAAAATAGACCCCAAGCGGATGTCGGAAGGAAACTACAAATGGCAGAGGGCTGTCAACAATCGTCGTCTCTTCCTTCCCAACTTAGAGCAAATGTGGCCGAATTCTTATTATCAGTGCGCTTCCATCCCACGGTCAATGAATTGGGAACTTGTTCAAGATCAAGGAGGTGTTGCTACTAGGCATATTACTCCTCGGGGCACTCACCCAGCTGGTTTTAATCAATTTGTGGCCATGAAACCAGGCTTATTTAAGAAGGAACATCCCGTCGGCGAACCCGCTAAACTGGCTGAGGTCTTCATTAGCAAATTTATCTCTGTCAAAGGAGAGTTCCCTACTCAAGACTTTAGGGCTCCCACATGGGTACATTTGAGTGAAACAGACTGGTGGGCCCGGATGATAAATTTTGTCTTAGAGGAGCTGGAAGAACCTTTGAGGATTTCAGAGCTGAGGACTCCAATAACGGCTACTCGATATGGGATTTCTCCAAATTACAGCGGACTTTTTGCTATGCTAGAATTTTATAATCCTCACATCGGTACATTTTTCACTCCTGCTGGTGAATTAGGCTTCGCTCTTCATGAGATGTTTGATATTTCTGGCTTGTCTTTTGGAGAGCTGCCTTATGAGGAGTTCGTCCCCGGAAATAGGGAATTGGAGATCCTGAAGCATGGTGCCCCCGACATCTATGGCATTATTGGGAATTAATGTGCCATTTCTAGATCTGTGCACAAATCACTGGGAAAAGGGCCAGTGGTGTGAAACAAGGACAATGGGCAGAATATCTTTTTTGAAATCTGTGGGACAAGGAATCTGAGGTGACTCGTTTAGCCGCAAGTACTCTTGAAGAAATCAATGAGCGTATCAACGATGCGACCTCCCACTACACTTGCGAGGTAGAGGAGGATGTCTTCCCAGTTTTTACCACCTTTGAAAGCTTCCATTATCAGGCAGAAGTTCTAATTTCTAACATGGCCCTGTTCGCTGGTTTTCTTACTCTTTGGTTGAAGCGATGTGTGGTACCCACTAGGCCGGTGGATGCTATTACAGTAGAGGTGTTATACCCCGCTGTACTTCTAGCTCATGGACGACCCTTAAATCTTCTTTCAGCCATGGTGTGCTGCTTGTAGAGTGGTTTGCAGGAACTCGCCTTTGAATTTGTTGCCGTCAAGAAATTGGACTCAGATGGGAAGACTATCATTCAAACTCTGACCCCTCGAGTGCCAATGCCATACATTTATTTGGTATCTTGGTTTGTGTTGCACTGCCCTTCGATAATGTCAACTCTTGAGTCGAGTGACACCTCAGCTCCTCTTGTTCAGCAATTAGAAACTACTCAATGGGTCGGTTAGTATCAAGTTAAATTCCGAGAAATATTTAGGCGGGACCATAATTACGAGATCGCTTGCAAATTTCCCGTTTTCAAGGGCGGTGCGTATGTAGAACTCCATCAGGACACTCCGGGACGAAATTCTTTCACCATACTCAGTAGAGGTGCCTTCTGGTGGCTCATAAATATTCGCCCCGGCTATCTTATTTTTCGGTAAGGGAGGAAGTGTTTTATTGAATCATATCAGCCTTATCGCTTTTCTCGGCAATTTAGCTATGATCAGATTTACGTCGGGAATCCAAACCCCGCTCTTGTGTACACAGGTAACGTGTATGAAGGAGCAAGAGCTTGGTACTACTCGGTAGCAGGATGTACGGGAGCGAAATTCTGACTACCGCATAAGATGCCTAACGTTCGTACTTCTTTAAGTTTTTGCACGTAGTACCAAGCTGCCTATCAAATTTTAGCTTACAACATGAATACCTCTTGCTTGAGAGCCATCCGCAAATGGTATGCTTCAAAGAGGATTGCTAAAAGGTTCCGTGCCCGGGGTGCTAACGAATATTTATCATAGGAAAAGGTGATTACAGAGGACGAACGGCGACAATCACCAGAGGGAGTTCAGAAAGAGGTCAGGATGCCGGATACTCACGAGGTGGAACCTTCAAGAGTCCAAACTCGGAGTAAGAGTACCACTAGAAAAAGAGCACTATATCCGGCTGAAGAAGCCAAATATTACAAACGAGCTCGTCGGAAGTTAGCACTCGAACCCCCTGCTTCTAAACTTATGTCAGATGCTCAGAAAGCATGGCATGCCGAAGAGGAAGAACGAGAGTCAACTGCCATGAGACTCTCGCCTCAGCCTGGTCTCCCTAGCGTTGGTCCCGCTTTAGGAGGCCCTGCCTCTTCTGCTCATTCATTGAATGAAGAAGAACGTGGGGATGAATCATTTGCAGGGGGTATGAAGTTTACCCCTGAAGACACACTTCACGATACTTCCTCGACTGCCCCTCGCGTTGAAGAAGATAGGCCTCCGGTCTAAGAATCTACGATGGCTGCCCAACAAGACTTGGTAGCAGACAAGTCTCCTTTCGCTTCTGTGCTATTACCACCTATAGGAGACACACAACCCAGCCCTACTACTGGAGTCATATCAAAACCTACCATCACTGAAGATGCGCCGACATTTCCCCCCGTAGACGAAGAGGAGCCTACGGATCATAGCGATGGTGCAAATGACACAGATGATGATGGCGACCAAAGTGGGAGTGACAAGAACGATGACAACTTAGGTGATGACAGCGATGATCCCGGGGAGTGGGATATTCGACCACCATCTTCTTCAGACAAAGCGTCAGCCTACATTCCTCTACCTCTCGTGGGTAAGCATCATTCGTTTTGATTCATGACTATTCTTTATTGTATATTTAAACAATTTTCTCATATAGATCCTATGATACACGAGGCAAGCACTGTCATCCCTCCTTCGACATAGCAGCCTATGCTACCCCCAGCTTAGGTGTCAGAACCACCTTGCTTGGAGCTCTTAACGACAACTCTCCCACTGACGACCTTATTGATGATTTCTTTAGCCTCTACAGAAGTTGTAGACGTGCCAAGATCATCTGGAGTGGGGGAACTTATGATTCTTTAATCGAGCCCATCTCAGCTGGATGTCGACGTTCCCTCCCAAGCTACTACGCCGAAATCGCCTGCTGGTCTTTTACTTGGATTTGTATCTTTAGAAGTTTCCGTACCATCTCCCATCGCTGCTTCGAGTCCCACAGACGTGCCAGATTTCCTTAAGATTTCTCTTAATTATCTAGAGAGTCTGACAAAGAAGGTGATTAAGGTGGTATTGGCTGGCAGAGATACTTTTGAAACCTTCAAGCCTATGCTCACAAATAGTTTGAACAACCTCAAGTTTATGGGTGATGTCGATGTCGTTCATCGTTGCTCAGAAGCTATCTCATGCTTGGAGGCACAATTAGGTTCTTGGAGGCCTTAGGTCGTGCTGATATCCAAGCACAGATTGCGTCGACGTTTGAAGACATCCGGGCTGAGGAGTTTAATAAATATGAAGCAGCTCAGCGTCATATAGCCGAGGAGGAAGTCCGGGTGGAGCATTTGCAAATGCTACATGCTCAAAAGCAAGCTGAGCTAGCGCTCTGCAGCACTTCTCTAGAGAATTTACGGGAGAAGATCGTCGCTACTGAAGTAGAGTTGACCAGGTTGAAAGCTCAATTCAAACGAGAAGAAGTTATCGTCACTGAGCTCAACGTCAAGATCGCAACGTCTCTAGTAGATTATCGCACAGGAGCTAATGCTCTTGCAGAGGCCAAACAGAAGATTGCCGCCATGCTTCTAAACGAGGACGATCTTCAGAAAGGAGCTGAAATGCTTGTGCGAACTGATCATGAAGAGAAACTTTCTGATATTAAGTCTCAACTTGTCTCCTTTAGTTTGATGGATTGATGAGTCAGTTCTTGTATTGCTCCTTTGGTAGAAACAATGCTTATTTCCTTGTTGCTTTGCTTTCCTTTTAATAAACGTAGCGTTGTTTTGTTTTTTCATCGTTTCTTTTACATATCATTTTCTGACATGGAACCATGAAATTCTTCTTTAATATCAAAGGATAGATTGTTTATATGCTTTTGTTTTAAGCACTGGAAGAAATTTGTAAATCTCAGAAGTGCCATGTTACATGGTGATTTTGAGGACCTATCGCTCTATTGGCGAGAGTCGATAAGTTAAAAGTGTGGCGATCGAAGCAACTTTGAGGACCTATCGCTCTATTGACGAGAGTCGATAAGTTAAAAGTGTTGCGTTTGGAGCAACTTTAAGGACCTATCGCTCTATTGATGAGAGTTAATAAGTTAGAAGTGTTGCGTTTGGAGCAACTTTGAAGACCTATCGCTCTATTGACGAGAGTCGATATGTTAGAAGTGTTGTGTTTGGAGCAACTTTGAGGACCTATCGCTCTATTGACGAGAGTCGATAAGTTAGAAGTGTTGCGTTCGAAGCAACTTTGAGGACTTGTCGCTCTATTGACAAGAGTCGATAAGTTAGAAGTGTTGCGTTCGGAGCAACTTTGAGGACTTATCGCTTTATTGACGAGAGTTGATAAGTTGAAAGTGTTATGATCGGAGCAACTTTGAGGACCTATCACTCTATTGACGAGAGTCGGTAAGTTAGAAGTGTTGCGTTTGGAGCAACTTTGAGGACTTATCGCTCTATTGACGAGAGTTAATAAGTTGAAAGTGTTGCAATCGGAGCAACTTTGAGGACTTATCGCTCTATTGACGAGAGTCGATAAGTTAAAAGTGTTGCGATCGGAGCAGCTTTAAGGACCTATCGCTATATTGACGAGAGTCGATAAGTTAGAAGTGTTACGTTTGGAGCAACTTTGAGGACTTATCGCTCTATTGACGAGAGTCGATAAGTTGAAAGTGTTGCGATCGGAGCAACTTTGAGGACCTATCGCTCTATTGACGAGAGTCGATAAGTTAGAAGTGTTGCGATCGGAGCAACTTTGAGGACTTATCGCTCTATTGACGAGAGTTGATCAAGTTCAAGCTTCATCCGCAACGTGTACCAAGTTGAGCTACAATGAAGACCAATCAAGCTTGGGTAAATTTGTTTAGGGTTTATATTATGTGTGTTAAAGTACTCTAAGCTCAATTATCTATACACACACATTTTATTTGTTTCCTTGTATATATATATAGTCACACATATATATATACAACGCAAGTTTTGGTTTTTATGTTTATAAATATGAAATTACATATTACATATTTATTATTATGATTTGGTTTAACTACTTAGATATGAAACAAATATATTTTCATACTCCTATGTTTTATTTTCTAATGTATTTGTGAAAATATCATATTTTTAGTTTATAGACTTAACAATCACTATATACATATTTTATTAAGTCTATAAAATTATTTTGTAAAGTTTCAAAAGTTGGTTTTGGTCAAAACATCAAACTTATGTGTTTACATTTTTATGTTTTGGACTATTTTGTAAAATGATGATATTTTTTCATTTGGGAAGACCTTTTCGGAAACCAGTCATTGTAGCATGTTTATTATCATGTCTACAATCATTCTCCAAAGTTTTACATTTTTTGGAATTTATTTGATATTTTTAAACAGTGTTTTAAATTCAGAAAAACAGTTTTCAAATCAGATTTTCATGTATCAGTATGCGGTCGACCGCACAGGTCGACCGTACCTGTGATCATTCGTCAGTGGGCAGCAGAGAGTTTGTCGGTCGACTGTACCAGTCGACCGAGAGCTCGAGACTTCCTATGGTCGACCGCACCGGTCGACCGATGAAGTCTCTGCTCGTTTTCTTAGCTTGGGATCTGGATCGCGGTCGACCGCGAATTTTTTCGGTCGACCAACGATATGACCGTTGGTTCCCAACGGCTATTTTCTGAGCTTATTTTTCTAGGGCTTTTTGGACTTTTACTTAGGGGTTTTGGCTAAGATTTAGAGTGGGTATAAATACCCTATTGCTGATCTCATTCAACCAACCTAAGAGAATGTTTTTAACAAGTTTTAAAAAGAGTTTAAGTTTGTTTAGTTTGTTTTTGGGGTTTGCTGTTACAAAGAGGAGTTTGCATCAACTGTTGAGGAGTTCATCTTTAATATCTTCTCATCCTCTCTTTGTATTTATAGAGAATTTTTCTAACTCTTTTCTCTAGCAATCTTATTATTGATTTTTATATTCTTAGTATTGCTAGTTTGCTATTTGAGTTAGATTTGATTTTATCTCATTGTTACACACACCCACTTGAGCTTATTGTATTTGCATTCATAATATATTTGGGGTAGTGAGAGATTGTTGAGTGTGAGATTTTATTGTGTTCTCATCCATATTAGAGAACAATCATTCTTATATTGTGCTTATTGTGAGATTTACTTTGTAATATACTTGTACACCGAGAGAAGTGTGTGGCGAGAGTCAGGGATCGTCCCTGTTTGGTGGAAAATTTGCAATAAGAAAATAATAAAAGAGTTGTTTAGCGTAGTTTGCTGCGTTTGCGAACATCCTTGGCCAATAATAACCGATTCGTCGGAGACGGTCGCCCAATTTAGCTCCAGGCTGATGAGCTCCACACATTCCGTCGTGAGCTTCCTTCAGGGCCTCTTTCGCTTCCCTCCGAGAGAGGCATCTAAGCAAAACTCAATCATGTGATTTACGGTACAGGGTTTGAGAAATTGCATCATAATAGAATTGGAGGGCCTTTCGTTTGATAGTGGCTGCTTCCTTAGGGTCATTAGGCAAAATTTCGTATACGGCATAGTCAATGTACGGAAACCGCCAATCTCCAGCTTCAAATTCCATCGAGGTTTTGCAGACTTCTCCTGTCGGTGTCTTATCTGAGCTTTCCTCCATAGGAATCTTAGAACAGCATAACTCGCGTCCTGTAACCGGGATTGTAGTCTCGGCCCCTGGAGGCAACGCTAATGAGGTTGCCAACGAAGCTAAAGCGTCCGCGTAAGCGTTCTGAGCTCGTGGAATGTATTCGATAAAGAAACCTTCGAACTTCTCAGCTTGCTCTAGCACTGCGAAGTAATACGGGATAAGATCCTCATGACGCACTTCGTATTCCCCTCGGACCTGATTTACGATTAGCTAAGAGTCACCGTAAGCTTCAAGATGTTGAATATTGAGTTCCTCAGCAATTTGCATTCCTAGTAGCAGCGCATTATACTCGGCTACATTGTTGGTACACGGTTCGATCAATGAAAACCCTCTTAGGATCACATGGCCGTTCGGGGAAACGAGTACAATCCCCACTCCTGCGGTAATTGCTCCATGAGGATTTGCTCTAGATGCACCGTCGAAGAATAATTTCCACACTTACGTAGCTTCTTGAGTAACGCAAGCCTCAGCGACTTCATCGGGTAGTTCTTCGTATAATTTAGATGTCCCTGGTACCGGATGATCGGCTAAGAAGTCTGCCAACGCTTGACCCTTGACCGCCTTTTGGGGCATGAATTGTATATCATATTATGATAAGAGAATGGCCTATTTTGTGAGCCGGCAATTTAGAGATGATGGCTTTGTCATCAGAACTCTCAAGGGATTCACCTTGGAGATGACGTGAATTGTTTGTCCAACTAGATAATGTCGCATCTTTTGAACTGCGAATACCAAAGCGAGACATTCTTTTTCAACTGGATTGTATCGCTGTTCGGCTCCTATCATAGTCCTGCTTAGGTAATAGATGGCTTGCTCTTGACCTTGATCGTTGTTCTGGGCCAACAAAGCTCCAAGAGAATGTTCTATGGCTCTCACATACAACAGGAATGGCTTTCCTGATATTGGGGCTACAAGAACCGGCAGTTGAGTAAGATACTCCTTAATCTCTTCGAATGATCTTTGGCAATCCTTATCCCAAATAAAGGATACTCCTTTCTTCATGAGCTTAGAGAAGGGTTGACAGCATCCTGAAAGATTCGATATAAATCTCCGAATGTAGGCCAACCTCCCTTGCAAACCCCTGAGCTCTTTAAGATTCTTTAGGGGTGGCATATCTTGAATAGCGCGGATTTTCTCTAGATCAAGAGAAATTCCCTTGGACGTGACAATAAATCCCAGGAATTTTCCGCTTGACACCCCAAGGATTGATTTTGTTAGGTTCATCTTTAGTTGATGTGCTCGCATGATGTCGAACATTGTTTTCAAGTCTGTAAGATGATTGCCTTTGTGTTGGCTCTTTATTGCTATATCGTCAACGTAGCATTCTATCTTCTTACGTAAATATTCATGGAAGATGGTTTTCATTGCGCGTTGATAAGTTACACCTGCGTTTTTCAAGCCAAAGGGCATCACTGTGTAGCAATACACCCCCAGTGGAGTTCTGAATATAGTATGCTTTTCGTTTTCAGGATGCATCTTGATTTGATTTTACCCTGAGAATCCATCCATGAAAGACATCCTTTCATATCCGCGGGTATTGTCGATCATGACGTCAGTGATAGGAAGAGGGAACTCGTTTTTCGGACAAGCTGCGTTGAGGTCACGAAAGACGATGCATATTCGGACCTTACCATTTTTCTTGGGAACTGGAACAATGTTGGCCACCCAGTCTGGATGTTGTTCTTCCCTAACAAAACCCAAATCTATAAGCTTTTTAACTTCAGACTCAATTGCCTCCATGATCTCTAGACGAAACCGGCGTTGTTTCTATTTAACGGGTTTTGCATCCGGATCGATGTTGAGACGATGCATGGCAACTTTTGGGTCAAGACCAGGCATGTCTTCATAGTTCCAAGCAAAAACATCTATATATTCTCGGATGAGAGATATAAGGTCCTCTTTCTCAGACGATGATAAGTTTTTAGCTATAAAGATAGGCTTAGGGTCAGATTCATCTCCCATGTTGACCTGGATCACTTTATCTTCAGTGGGTGGCTCGCGTTGCTCAAATCGCATATCCCACAAGATGTTGAGACGCTTAATCCAAGGGTCATTGGTCGATTCGATTAACTCTCCGTCACCCTTTGCATCTTCATCCGGATGACTAGTTGAAACCATGTTCATGGTCAGACTTTTAAAGAAAGGTCCGACACTAACGTTAAATTCCCAGGAAGATGTTCCGGATGAATGGTCTTGACACAGATAATTACTGATTTTGTTTTTTGAGACAGAGGGAGTTGTGATGTAACCCGAGCCTCTTTTGGTTTTTTGATAATAATCCGGGGGTTTTCCTTCGGGGGTTAGAGACATTCGAATTAGTGTTCGTCTTCCTTTCCCGAAATTTAAACCTTGTTTTTCGTTAAAGTTATACCCTATTTGTTTCATTAATCAGAGGGAGTTAGGTTCATGATAATGGAATTGAGGAACTCCATCATCTTATTCGGAACTTTTCCGTTTGAGTGGTTCGGGTTTAACTTTACCAAAATGAATCGGCCTCTGCCCTTTCCTTTTGGACGGGACTTTGAAGAAAGCCTTCTGTGCATCTTCTACTTCTTCGTCTGAAGTGAAAGATGACTTAATTGGCAATGTGAGGGATGTTTCTGCACACAATGTGTGCCACGGATTGGTACCTGCATTATGATCATTCTCTGTTTGTTCAGCTTTAAAAGATTCATCAGACAAGTACGCCAAAATAAAATCTTCATTAATGCACCACTCGCCCTCACTCGGTACATTATTATTGTTCTCGACTGGACCCATTACATTAAAGTTCAACTCCCACGGACAATTCCCTTCAGGATCTGGCTCGACTCTGCCTCATTACCACTATCAATATCTTCTTTCTCTTGTGATTCCGAGTAGAAGACCGAATCGGTGTGAAAGTTTTCCACTCCTCGGAAAGGGTATTTTTCCGCAATCAGGGTTCTAACTTCGCCTTCATCATTGACATACTTATGCCCTGATGTAGGGTAGATGGGATGATGTGATTCGCATGAATCCATGGTCGTCCTAATAACAGATTGTAGGATGTGTCTGCATTTATGATGTAACAAGTCACTTCGGACCTAACATCTCCAATCTGACATCTGAGTTTGATCTTTCCCAGGGGCCGAGTGCTGTTAGCATTAAACCTGAAGATGGTAGTTTGAGTAGTATTCAACCGATGCATAGGAATCCCTAAAACTTGCATAACTCTGTATGGCATGATGCTGAGTGCCGAGCCTGGGTCGACCTGAACACGGCTGATTTCTGATGACCCGATGTATCCTGTGTAGTACAAGGGCTTGTCATGTTTATGTTTCACTTGCATATCCTCCTGAGTGAATGATATGCAGGGTAGACTTCTTGCTGCTTGTAAGCGTTGCAGGCAGGACTGATCTTCAGACGCTTTAGGAATTGGAGTAACTTGAGTGATAAAGCTTTCCGTGTTCTTCAAAGCTTCAATCAGAGCTTCTTTGGTGGTTTTGGACAACCTCAAAAGCTCATATAGGGTAATCCTAGCAGGTATATTGGCTAGCTGTGCCATTATATTAAATTGGAAGGGGGCGCTCATTTCTCCAGGATCTTGGTGAAGATTCTTGTTGAACCGGAGCTCCTTTTGTTTCCCATTATCGACCGGCTTCTTTGGTACAGAACCCCTAGCGTCTTGGGGCTGTTCTTCGACTTCTTAAGCATTCTGGTCATAGTTTCTCAAGTAACCTTTTCCCGACCGAGTACCAGGGTTATCTTCTGGGTATGCCGCTAGGACGATTCTCTCTTCCTCTGTGTCGGTGAGAGGTTTGAGATGGTCATTATTCTCATTACTAGAGGGGCTAATCATGTTGGATGACTTAGCCTTACCTCTTTTCTGCTTGGGCGAGGTGTTTGTCCACTGTTGATCTTCAATTAGGTCGGGATGGACCCACATGATCTCTCCTTTTGGGGTAGTGAGGGGTACCAACCCCCTGTCCTTCTGACTGTGCAAGTCAATATTTTTAGGTGCATTTCTCCTTTATGAATGGGGACAACACCATCTGTAGTCGCCACCGAAGGGAAGTCACCGAATTAGACCGCTATCATATTAGTGGATGCGGTCTTCTGCTCCGGCTTCAGGGTAAGTACGTTAGCATTCACCAAATTTTACAAGATGTCTTTGAACACATAACATTTTCTGGAAGGATGTCCTAAGAACCTATGATAGCGACAGTAATTGGGGTCATCTACCTTCCCTGCTTCATCTGGCTTCTGATTTCAGGGAGCTGCAATTTATTGTTCTTCCGAAGAAGTTGGAACAGAGTGTCTACATGCTCCTCTTTGAACGAGTATTGCTTAGGCGCTCTTTGTTGGTTTGGTGCCTTGCCTTGTTTTCCCGATGGCGTGCGTGCATCGGTATTGGCAGCTAACGTATCCTTCCCCTTGGAGCGCGACGCATTGTTCTGGTTGCGTTGCTGTTGGGGCTTGGGTTGAGTGACTTCTTCAGCCTTGACCCGAGCAACAATCTCTTCAGCTTGTTCTCCTTACGATACCAGTTGTCTCTAGGAGCGATATTCTGCTACTCCCATCTGAGCAAGGAGCTGCGTCTGCAAGTTATGCCTGCAAGTTTCAACCAAAGTTGATTGAGTCATACCTGATGGGCATCGCAATGCCATGCTGCGGAATCTCTCCACATAAGCTTTGATAGATTCTCCCTTCTTTTGCTTCGTGGCGAGAAGGATGGGGACTGAGACTTCCATGTCATCTTTGAAGAATCTTGCTAAGAAAATCCTTTCCAGATCTACCCATTTCTGAATAGATCCAGCAGGCAGTTTTATAAACCATTCAAAGGCAACCCCTTTAAGAGTACCGATGAACAAACGGGTTAGGATGGCGTCATTGGCTACCACATCTCCAGTCTGTGACTTGAAATAGTAGATGTGTTAATTTGGCGACCCTGTACCATCGAAAGGTTGTAGAGTTGGGGCCTTAAATTTTGGCGGATAGGGAGCTGTATCCCATTCTGTGGGATAAGGCCGTATCACTCCTTCCTCGCGAAGCTCGCTTCTGTTGGCTAT
Organism: Asparagus kiusianus; assembly: GCA_022839385.1. Lineage (NCBI taxonomy): Eukaryota > Viridiplantae > Streptophyta > Magnoliopsida > Asparagales > Asparagaceae > Asparagus > Asparagus kiusianus. The sequence goes on along the minus strand of BQKN01060770.1, from coordinate 156,787 downwards.
TGTGTTAAGGCGGGCTTCTAGCTCATCCACTTTACATGACTGAGGATTCTGTTCTCTCTCCACCTCTTTCTCATTTTTGAAAGAAGACTCCAAATTGTGAGTCTCATGTTCCACATTTTCAAGCACTTTCTGTTTTCCTTTGGAGGTTGTCCTCCGGGAAGATTCAAGTTTTTGGCCTTTTTCGGCAAGGAGCTGGGCTAACATATCCTTCATTTGGAGAAGTGTCTCGTGTTGTGCATGGAGCATAATGTGGTGTTCATCAACTTTTTTAGCTAAATCCTTAGGGTCTCCAGTCATGTAAACAAAAACTTCCCGTGCCATGACGGAGCTTGAAGATTAGGATTTGACGATTGTCGAATGTTCATCATCAGAAGTAATTCCTTTGGCTAACTTTCTATAGTCAACCGAACGGATAGCTCCTGTCCGCGTCCGGGTGTGTCGATATACTCCTTCGAACTCATCGCAAAGTTCCCGAACGGTCGGGGAATGGCTTCTTTCTGATTCATCAGAATTGGGAGTGAAAGCTTTCCCTCTGCCAATCACATTAATAGTGACTTGAGGAAGTTCAGCTTCAGAAACCTTCTTCTTCTGATGATGTCGTTGCTTAGTAGGTCTTGCGATGTCAGACAGTCTATCGAATACAGACCTACGAGGCTCAGGTGTACAACAGTGACATTCGGAATGGACTGTTGAAATAAGCCGCTCACAATGACATAAATGAGTTGCTCGTTGCGTTGGTTTTTCCCTAGAGAGTAATTCTTACAAATCAGGGATTTGAGAGTAATTCTTCGTCAGAGATAAGACTCTCTGTCTTCGAGTGGGCGAGACTTGTTCTTATTGGACATGAATCCTAAGCCCGTGTTGATTCCTTTGTACTTGGCGGACCACATCGTGTTCTGGAGTCAAAACGCAAGGGTCGCGTTGTGATTTATAACTACTAGGCTTTGGCCTGTGTTTAATTGATGAAACAGACCCCTTGGGATCCTGTTTTATTTGGACGCACCCATGGGGTGCATTTTTATCTTTAACATTACTGTGTTTTGGATGGACAACGCACCGCTGAGGGTCGTGTTTAAGCTGTATCACTCGGGGCTTATAGTTAGGCTCATTGCCGTGAAGTATGCGTTTTGGAGTAGGAACACAATTTTTGTGCGGGGCTTCGAGAATGCGATCCTCGCGTTAAACTAGGGATCGGTTTTCTCGAAGATGCGCTCGTCGGATGGATCTTCTCCATCTTCGAGCGACGTTCTTCTTGGCTTGTTTCAGAGTCTTGGCCGCAACGTCATCGGCATTGATGGGATTTTCCTCCATCATAGGCCTTTTACCACCCATTACCCGTCGTGTTGATACGGGTGTGGAATCTTCAACTTGCAGAGCGAGTTTGAGATCTTGGCCAAAGGAGAGGGCTTTCTTCGGCTTTTCAACAATAGGTTGGATCTCTTTGGAGGCTTTTTGGATGTTGTGCTTGGTCTTGGGGCTAAGCTATCCAGAGGAAAGAGCTTCCTCGTACTTGGCTTGATCAAACTCTACAACTAGAGTTTCAACAATTGTCCCAGCGAGATGGACATCGGATTGCGCCACTACTTCTTCGTCACAGAAGCTCATCCCTAGCGGAGTCACCATCTTTTGTTTGGTGGAAAATTTGCAATAAGAAAATAATAAAAGAATTGTGTTGGATTTTATTCTCTAACTATTTAGAAAAAGAATGTTTACAAATCTCTCAACTCTCGATTACAATTGGATTTCCTGATTACAAAAGAGAAGAGAATGATCTGGATTCTCCACTTTGTTTAATTCTAGGTTCTTCACGGTGGTGATGGAGTACTTCTTTCGAATGCTCACGTCGAACTTGCTCTCCGTTGACGATCCGAAAGTCTTAATTCGCTGGAACAAATGATTTGTTCGGTTGAACTACTCTTCGATGAGTATTGTAGCTCAGAATGAGTAACAAACTCTAATAAGAAAAGAGTTGTTTGAACCAAAATAATTTGGTTAATAAGCCAAGTATCGAATGTCTGGAACTCTTCTGTCGAAGATGGTTGCCCTCCGATTGTGTAAAGATCCAATCCTGGAAAATTCTCCCCGATCTGATTCTAGAAAATCTCCTCTGACCTCCCCAAAATCCGATCCCGAACTCTGTTGAGTTTGTTGATATTTATAGGAGGATTAGGGGTGTAACTGCCCCATAATCCGCACCTAAATGGGGGTTTAGTTGCCCCATTAATAGGGTATAACAACCCACGTAAACCACTCCCCAAATTGTGGGTGAAGAACAGCTTCGAAGTTGTTACGATTACATTTGAACAGGTCAAACGCAAGTCTTGCGTCGCTGAACATGAACTTGCGTATACCTCTGGATGATGCGTTAATCGTGTGGGCTTGAGTTACGTCTGGATATGATCCTTCGTCTGAACGTAGTGTCTGGAGTCATGTTTGCAGCGGTATGAAGCTGCGTTTGCAGCGATATGAAGCTGCGTTTGCAGCGTTTAGAAGCTGCGTTCTGTAGCGATATGAAGCTGCATTTGCAGCGTTTAGAAGCTGCGTTCTGCAGCGATATGAAGCTACGTTTGCAGCGTTAGAAGCTGCGTTCTGCAGCTTTAGAAGCTGCGTTTCTCCTTTTTGTCTTTATATATGGATGACACCAATGACAGGTAGAGAAGGCCTTATTCAAGTCATTTGTGACACTTGAGGCATCCGAATAACGCTCTATCAACTGTAGGCTACGATATGGCGAGCTTTTAATAAGATTGTTCACGTAGTCTCTAGATCTTTCCGCTTTCTAAAATCATTACACTACTCATTAGCACCTCTGATAGTTGCTAATATAATATTAGTCATGTTGTTATCGCAGCCATCAAGATCAATCATTTCCAATATGGGGCTGTGTTGATAGCTGAGGATGCAATGATTGCGTTGCTTTGACTTTTAGAACGTAGCCATTTGTGTTTTGACTGTAGGGATGAATTCTACCTCTCGGTTTGAAGAAATTGTTGGCTTGTAATTTCTCCATGATCCATAGGGGCATCCTTCGATTACAGCTTTCCTTTGGTAATAAGAAAGTCGTCTGATTATAACCTTTTTAATTGTGACTAGACGGGGACTAGCTTTCTATTATGACTTTTTAGACAGCCTATAGTCCCAAGAGGAGTGGCGTCAGTTGACGAACCTAGGGAGAGGTTGTATCCGATCACTTAAGGGAGACACGTCTAGTTCAACACTTGAGAGGGTGTAGAGTGGGATTGCAAGAGTGTTGATTGTAGAGTTTTTGGTAAACTAGAAAATCGTATTGTGTGGTGTAAACTTTATTCGGGTGAACGTAGAAAATCTGGTTGTGTTAGTGGAGATCTCCTCGAGGTAAGGAGCGGAGACGTAGGTCAAGTGGTTAGACCGAACTCCGTAATCATATCGTTTTGTTTGTGTTTGCATTGGCGTTCTTATTCTTGTATTCATATCTTATATTGCCTTTGTATATTGCACTTCATATTGCCCTATCACTTTGGTAGATTGTTTTATTTCACCCTTGTGTTACTTTGTATATCTTTACATATAATTCATAAGTATATCTCATTGCTAGGATATACCCCTTAGTTCATATTGCTCATCCTAGCTCATATATATTGATTGTATTTCATACTTGCTAGGATATCTTGTTAATTAATTTTAATTGGCATATAATCGGATTAGATTAGCATAAGACCCTAATCACCCCCCTTCTAAGGTCTAACACACCCACCCCGAGGGGAAGGACTACTACATGATGTGGAGGCTCTATCTATTAAGCACAGTTGTTTGGGGAGAAAGTTGATTTGTTCATTGCTGTGTTCATTATAACATCAAACGTTACAATGAAAAAAAGTTAGTCTTTTTATAAGACCTTTACACAATGAAAAAAAAAGTACAACTCTCGTCAAACAGTGCAACGGGTATTTATCGCCCGCTGCTTGTGTAGAATCTTAGCCTGTGATAGGGACGTTGATATCCGTAGACCACCAAATGACCAGATCAGATCTGTAGCTTCGTTGATTCGTGAAAGAATCAGGAAGCTGAAGCAATTATCTTAGCAACAGCGAGATAATCACTCTTCTCAAGATCACCGTAACGGGGCAATCTCAAGGCAAATAACCGGGAAGTGTAGATCTGACGAGCTCCTCCTCTTTATGCTGACGAACTCGATCCGATCTCCTCCTCTCATCTGAAATTCGTGCTTCTTCAGTCTTCAATCCAGCAGGGTTTCTCCAATGCTCGAGAATTCCATATCTAAAAAAATAAAGGCCCTAGGGCTATATTTATAGGCTTCAAGAGCCCTGTTTTTGGATAAAAACGACCGATTCACTCTTATCTTCAGTTGTAACCACTTAACCATGTTCTTGGATGATATCTTTTCAGTTGGAATAAATCCAGATGGTTAATGGTCGAAAAACAGCTTAAATATGCTAAAAACAGTATTTTTGTTCTGGGGACACCTGTGGGTATCTTGGCCAAGCCTTGGCCGAGACACCAATTGGTGACTTGGCCAAACTTTGGCCTGAACTTGGTTTCGCACGTTCTGTCCATTTCTGTCGTATCTTCATTGTTTAAACTCAGAATTACGTGGTTCAAGATGCATTGAAAAGCTAATAAGGAGATGTATAAGCTTCAATGTTTGAATCACATGTGATGTAGACAGGAAATGAGGGGTGTTTCATCTTTTGTAAGTGACGCGTTGCTCTCGATCAGTTCGTGTTTGGTTATTCTGTAGTTTTGTTGCTCCACACGGTCGGTCGACTCACTTTATGTGCTTGTCGACATCAAATAAGCTTTTGTGACTTGGATAGCAACATTCATTGTCTTCTCTCTATCTTGAACCCTGTGCGGGGACCTATAGGTAATTTTTGACGCCTACAGATACCCCCTCCAAAGTGTTTCAGTCTTGTTTTTTTATAGAGGAGCCTGAAATACTTTGGATGTGATCGGTCTAACCTTTAGTTGGTGTAAAAAAAGGACCTGTAGTTAACTCTGACTCTTGACTCCTTCGATTTTTAGTCTATTCAATATTTAACGAATAGCTAAAACCTTCTGGCACTGCGTTTATCGTTTGGCCGTTGTCGAAGTGTTGAATCAAAAACTGGTGAGTTGATTTTAGCTCGTATCATCGAGTTGACTTAGAATTGACTATCTGTCACAATATATTGACTTAGGGCTACGCGTCGAACAACGTTGACTTTTGGGTTTCGGATCGCCCAACGTTAACTTTTCATCACAACGCGTTGACTAACGTTGACCTAGGGTTACGCATTGACCGGTGTTGTCCTTAAGGTTTCGGATTTCCTAGTGTTGACTTTTCATCGTAACGCGTCGACTGGCATTGATGTAGGGTTACACGTTGACCTACTTTGACCTTAGGGTTTCGGATCGCCCGGCGTTGACTTTTCATCGCAACGCGTTGACTGGCATTGAACTAGGGTTACGCATTGACTGACGTTGTTCTTAGGGTTTCGGATCGCTCGGCGTTGACTTTTCATTGCAACATGTTAACTGGCGTTGACCTAGGGTTACGCGTTGACCGTCGTTGACCTTAGGGTTTCGGATCGCCCAACGTTGACTTTAGGGTTTCGGATCGCTCGGTGTTATTTAGTGTTGATTTTCATCAGAATAACCAATCACCGGCGAAATTGGGCAAAATCAGCTTATGAAAAACACTTGGAGGCCGGCCTGAGCCCGAGACACCACTAGGTGTCTTGGCCATTGGGCCGAGACACCCAATGTCTCTCTTTTTTTTTTTTGTCCTCTTGTAGTACCTTCATTCCCCCTCTTTCCAAAATTTCAAAAAGAATCCTTTTCCCTCCTAAACTCCTTCATCCTCCTCTTATCGAAAACTCCTTCTTCAAGATCTCTCAACCATCCAAACTCTTGCTTTTAAAAACCCTCAACCATTCAAAAGAAATTCAGATTTTTACCCTCTTTATTGGCCGAAATTTGTCTCATCTCAAAGCTAGGGTTTTTTTTTGCATCTTCAAGCTCAATACTTGGACTTTTGAGTTGGGTTTTGAAGCTCTCAATTTGGGAAAGCTTCTTTCCAAGAATCCTCATTGTATGCTTGATTTTTTATTCAAGATTCCATGGATTTTGTAGAAAAGATTGAAACTTTATTCTTGTAGTGTGGGTATGTAACCAAGAATTAATGAATTTGTATGCAAAGATTGTGACTTTTTGCTGTCATGAATGAGTTTTGTGAAAAAGATTGAATCTTGAAGATGGGTTTTGAATATGGCCGAAATTTGTAGGGGTTTTCATGCACTTGAGGCCGAAATTCTTGGGGGGCTTTAGTGCATAAGTTGGCCGAAATCTTTGAGGGACTTTTATGTAAAATAAGGCTAAAATTTTGAGGGGCTTTTGTACAAAATAGGGCTAAAATTTTGGGACTTGGATTGTATGCCCATTTGGCCAAAACTTTGAGGGGCTTTTTATGTAAAAAGACCATACATTGTTGAGGGGTTTATTTGCAAAAGAAACCAAAGATTGTAGAGGGGCTTATTTACAAAAGAATTAAAATTTTAGGGCTAAAATTTTGAGAGTTTGGACTACATACCCATGACCAAAAGTTTGAGAGGTGTATGTGCAAATTGGGCCGAAATTGTTGGTGTTCATGACTAACTTTGAGCCTCGAAAATGAGGGGTATTTTGGGTATTTCACCCCAAAGTTGGTCAGGAAGGATTTGAATACGATTTGAACCCATTGTTTGGATACATAGAGCTCGTATGTTTAATTATACTTCAACTACAAAACCCCATTTTATTTATAGGATTTTAGTCAAAGTTCGTAATTTCACTTTTAATTTTTGGGTTCTTGGATTTATGATTGTACCTGATCCGTTGGTTTTTATTGCATGTTAACCATGTCTCCGTGCCGGCCACGATTTCATAGGAGTCGCTCATCTTCTCAGCTTAGTGAGAGGGAGGCTCCCGGGGCTTCCTTTTGCGGGGGAGAGCTTTTATGTTTTCTGTATCCTCGTTTGACTCCTTTGTGGGTTATTCAGGAAGAACTGACGTCCTCCTTCGCTGGGATTGAGGTTTCAGGATGATTTCAGGTTCTATCATGCCCTCGTTTGGCCCCTTCGTGGGTCATTTTGGAAGAACCAACGTCCTCCTTCGCGGGAATTAAAGTTTCAGGATGATTTCAGGTTCTATCATGCCCTCGTTTGGCCCCTTCGCGGGTCATTCAGGAAGAACTGACGTCCTCCTTAGTGGGGATTGAGGTTTCCAAAAGACGTGTTTTGCTTGGCCAATTCATGTCTTCCGGCATGTTGGGGTGATTTCCTGTTGTATTACACTACGTGGGTCGGGGTACATTACCATGTTGTTTACGTGATGATGCATACCGCCCTTCCTATGTAGGACACTCGAAATCATCTCGCCAAATACCTAATGAACGACTCTATCTCGCTTGCTTGTGAGTTGAATTCAACCCTTGTATAATTTATGAATAATTTTCTGATTCCATGTTTGTATTGTCGCGGTTGAGTTCCCCGCAGAAGGTTTTCCACCTCATGCTACGACTGGTTGCAACCGGGAGACATTCACTATTAATGTTGACAGATAGGCTATTGGTCGGACCCCTCAGTTCAATGAGAGTCACCCCAAGGAGGTGCATCGATTGATACGAGACGGGGGCCACCGTTCATTATGCCAGCTGATTACCGATTCTACCTTCGTTGAAGATTCCATTTCTACCCAGGCTTTAGAGAAGCCAGATTATTTATTCGGGGACCATGTTGAGGATCCGACTAAGTTGACTCTTGATGACGAACATTGGTTGAATGATGATGATGGGAGCCTTATACATTCCTTCTATTACCCGTCAGCATTCTCTTGCTCATTTGGAGACGCAGGCTGTGCGGCAACAGATTCCCTGGAATCTTATAGATAACCATGACCAAGTTCATTATGGATTTATTTCCCATCATAAGACCCTAGGTTCTGATGGATATAATCATATTCACGGCCTTCGATCGGGGATTCTGGGACTTGATACGATGCTACCGGACGAGGTGTCGGTAATCGCCCGTACTGTGAGGAATCGTCTGGCTAGGCTTAGGAGGAGGTTACCCCCAAAGGAATTCAGATGTTTCAGTTGGTCATCCTAGTCGCCTAAGAAGTGGTGCACTCGTATGACTGGTTATGTCTTAGGACATGGGGAGAGTGAGCTGAAGCGCAGCGGGTTGTATGCACCTATACGAGCCACTATGTACGGACTCCCGGTCAACAGCTGTCATTTCTTAGCATTGCTGGAGTTTTATAACCCTGATAGTAACACTTTTCTGACTTACAGTGGGGAGTTGGGGTTAGCTCTCCTTGAGATGCACAAGGTTTCTGGTCTTCTAATGGGAGATTGTCCATATCAAGAGTATTTTCCCTCTAACTTGCAGTTGGGATAGCTAAAGAGGGATTCCTCCGACATGTATGACACGCTTTGGGACCTTACGTATCATTATTATACATCCGTGGTTAGTATGAGTCCTCTGTCGAAGAAGAAGAAGCAGGTCATCTTGAAGTAGTTTGCCGATTATTTATTTCAGCATTTAGAGAGCAGTTCGAGCGAGACTATTTATGAGTTGGCCCCTTTGACACCTTCTACCATTAATGGCTTAATTGAGAAGGCCAACGCTTGTTCATTTACTACTACTAGTGTTGAGGGTTCCTTTCCAGCGGGGACAAAATTTCAGACGTTCCTTTGCCATGCACGGAAGCCTATTCGGCCTAAGACCCTCCTAGCTGGCTATCTCGTCCTCTGGTTGAAGAAGTGCATCGTTCCATATCAGTTCTCTGATGCCTTGCTTATTGAGGTCCTCCTCCCGGCCATTTAGTTAGCTCATGAGAAGGATCTTTCTCTGCTTCTGGCGATGGTTGCCGGCATTCATTGTGGGCTTAGGTATTTGGTCGATGGTTTTACACATGTGGGTTCTGAACTGTCGACCGAGATTCTCTTCGTAAAGGTTGAGCTTCCATATACATACTTTATGGAATGGCTCATCCTTCACCATCCCGATTTGATGTTGGTGCCTAGTACTACCGATGTCTCTGTCCCTTTTCTGCAGTTGTTAGAGAGGAGAAAATGGTATACGAAGAACTTCACTGATGTATAGCGAGAGCTTCAAGTTCGTAGGAGCTGGGAGTTCTTCAGGTGTTTTCCTCGCTTCTCGGGTCGCTATGATGATGTATTGATTGATGAGGAGAAACCGGGGGCCGAGCAGACCTCTCTTGATATTGGTTGCTTCCGTTGGTTGGTGAACATTCGCGCTGGATACCTCGTTCTTCGGGTGAAGGGTCGTTGCCATTTAGAGCATTATCTCCCTTGCTGTTTTGCTCGTCAGTTTGGTTATGACCAACTATATGTTGGGAACCCGAACCGAGGCTTTAGGACTGAAGGAGGTCTTATTGACAGCGCCCGAGCATGGCTCTGGACTATGACGGGTTTTACTGGCGCCTATTTCGCTCTCCCTTCATCCAAACACAAACAATTGCTTACATTCCTTAGCTGCAAATGACTCCTTTCTATCAACGAGCTTCTAGATATGAAAAGCCTCTCGGAGTTGGAAGTGTAGGCGTATAAAACTACCTATAGGTCCCTTAACACAGCTCGACGACGTCGATTCGACAAACGAACCATCGGGCAACGTATCCAAACACGATCGTTAGTCTGCAACACCGAAGCTAAGCGATACACGACGAAGAGGATTAACGAGGCTATGAGGCTAACGAACCGCACGCAAACAACGGAATGAATCCACTCGTGTGCGGAATCAAGCTAACAGGTTGAGGAATCAACGAGTCATCCAACCAAGAGCGGACTCGGACGAATCACGATCGAATCAAGATCAGTTTCGGACTCGAACTCAGAAGCGAATTTACTGCCAAATCAGGATCTAGACTACCAAATCAAAGTCCAGATGAACAAATCAAGAACAGAACCGGATCACGGACAAAACGACAGAAGAAACCAACAACGATTGAGACCCGGCCAAAACCGAGTCACCCGGAGGTGGCTCGGTGGCCGAGCCACCTAGGGGTGGCCGGCCACTTGTGGCCGAGCCACCTCAGCCCAGATCTATGCCCAGGCACAGATCTGGGTGCCTATAAATAGGCCAAGGGTGTTTCATTTTCAGAGGTTGGAAAAATTAGAGAGAGGCGAAGCCCTGTAGGATTCGAAGCTCAGATCTAAAAAAGATTGAAGCTTTAGAACCTTGAAGACTTGGACTTTCAGATCCGGTGCTCAGTGATCGTCAACGCCAAATAAGGCAAGAGTTCGAGAGTAAGTCGGATCTCAGATCTACGTAGTTATACTCCGGATCAAAGCTTGATCTTTGATCCCGAGATTAGGGCGATTATTTTCTTGGTGAACTAATCCCCCCGGCTATTATTTCCTTGGCGAAATAATACCCGTCATACTGCATAGATCCAACCGGATCTAGATCGCGCGGTGGTCAACGGATAAACCCCGGCGCAGGCAAACAACCCACGTAAGCGAGCGACCGAAAAACAGGAGCTCATGATTTGTTCGGCAAAAGGAGAAAGTTGTAATCTTTTTTCATTTCTTTTATTTGATTTTTCATTGTAACCGGATCTTATAAAAAGACGGATCTTTGTAATCGATAAACTATTACAAGAGTGTGCAATGGAATCAATGAAGAAAGACACGATTTTTCCCGCGAACAGGAAGCTGAGCACTTGGTTCAGACTACTATTAAAGCTGCTCGTAAGGCTGGGCTTTCGAAGAAGCGAGGGAAGAAACCTGTCAAATCCTCCTGTTTGAGTAAAGACCAGATAGAGGATGATGAGGAGCTCCTTCCTATCGACGATGAGGATGAAACTTCTGAAGAAGAATTTAGGGATACAAACACCAACGTTAGAGTTGATGAGAAAGAATCTGAGACAGGTCTATCAGATTCTTTCGTTTCGAAATTAATGGATCTGGCATTTCTTCATTGGTCTCAACGCTCTAGATCTCAATCGCCTCCTCTAGAGTCAGAACGAGAAGGTTTTATTTACTTATCCTAATAAGATGACTCTTGTCACTCCAGGTAGTATGATTGATGAGCATGAACCTCTCATTTTCCATTACTCGAGATCAAGATCCAGTGTTGAGGCTCCTGCACAAGTTGAGATGCGTACTAAATCTACGCATGAGCGACCCACTAGTCTTGTAGAGGTTTGTCCCTTAAAGTTGAAGAAGAGCGCTCATAAGTCGCATATTAGTCAACGTGCCCGCGAAGCAGAGTTACGAGGTGCTATAACTGCTGGTGGAGAGGAAGGTAATGTTCCATTATTTTTATGACCTTGAAATGGTGGTTCTCTGGATTCTCTGAACCTAATCATATCCCGTGTTTTAGGGAGCCATGGCGGAGGTGAACTTCCACGCGACTCTGTATTCTCCGATCCTGGCCATTTAGATAGTCGGAGCTTTGTGCAGAAAATGTGCAATGTCATTCGTGATGAGCCTACATATGTAGGAGCGAACTGGGATGCTAACCAGGATAATACCGTTGAGCCGAGTATTTTATGCCCAGGTATATCTAACACTGGTAATACACCATTCAAGTCGTAGTTAAAGGAGTTAGGGAGTTTAGAATTTGTTCCCCCTTTAATCACTTCCATGCTTCATTCTCTTTTAGACAAATTGAAGAATGCGGGCATGAATATCGGGGTGGATGAGCCTCCTGCCACTGCCACAAGTGAGTCTGCACTTATCTATGATGAACTTTTAGCTTCTTTTTATATAGCCAGCACTTAAATTCTTGTGCAAATACTATGCTGGAGAGACCAATCAAGGATGAGACTTTTCATGGCATGGATCTCAGGGGATTTAGTGAGCACATGTACGTTTCAGCACCGAGTTTCTCTAGATCCGACACTAGGTTGCTCGTTGAGATGTTGGCAGAGCAGGCTACTAGAGAGGCTACAGGACCATCTGTTGAAGGTGGTTCTTCTGCAGGTACGCATATAATCTCCGACATTGTAATTTTCTTTATTTGTTGAAATCTCTATTTGATTGACAGGGAATCCTAATCGTAGGACCAACCACAATAACTGATACAGCTACGATTTCTAGCATCCGTAGTTTACCTGAGGGTGTTTTATCCACAGGTACGCACGTAATCCTCTGCATCATCATTATCTTCATTTGTTGAAATTTATATTTGACTGACAAAGAGTTGTAATCATAGGACCAGCCACTAAGACTGATACTACTACGATTCCTGGTGTCTCCAGTGTGCCTAAGGGTTCTGTCTCTTCTCCACTGGAGGGAAGTATGGACATGAGTCAGTCGTTCGATTCTCATCTTCAGGCTACTGTTCTGCCGAACCCTTTGGGCATTGCAGACTCTCCTAGGGGAGTCGATATACCATTGACAGTCACGCCAGTTATCATTCCCGAGCCTGCTGAGACTAGATTGGTGGAGCCTGCTACAGGACATCAAACTAAAGGAACCTCTGTCGGCACTGGTAAGCTCATAATTCACTCTGAATTTCCCCACAATATTCTAGGGTTTCTTATCTCTCCATATGATTATTTGTAGGGCTTTCACCATCTCCATATGAGCGCATTATGGCTTTACTATCTGATACCGATCCGAGCACGGACATGTTCCGGATAGATCTTGAGAGTTTCCTTACCTTCTTGGGTAAGATGGTCAAGAAGATCGTTCATCATGGATTCCGTTTTGATCAGTACAGACGATCACTTGACCGTCATATGATGATGATTAGAGAGGAGGGATACCCCAAGCTAGCTGATTCCCTTGTTGTGGATCTTACTATACTGGAGCGCGAATCCCAAGAGTTAGGCGAACGAAAGACTAGAGGTGTTTCCTCTTTTTTTGCTACTCAGGTTGAATCTGAGTTGAAGCAGTGACATGACTCCAGAGTATCCTTTGGACATGATCTTCAGTCACAGGAGAGCTCGGTTATGCAGATGAGGGCTAATCTCTTGAGGAAGGACAAGGCTAAGGCTGATTTATTTAGCTCTCTAGCTTCGGCTGACGACGAGATAGCTAAACTTAAGAAGGCCTTGAAGTATGCCGAAGAATCTCACGCTATTCTTGAGGATGACTTAGCCAATGCTGAAGACTCTCGGAGACAGACATTGGGGAAGCTTGAGCCTACAGAAGAGAAGTTGGCTAAGTTGAGGAGCGCATCTTCGAAGATACTGGATACATCTAAAGATTCCATTCGAGCTTAGTTGCAGGCTAAACTCGAGCGGAGTTTTGCTGAAGATCTTTCTATGTTGGAACACCAGATCCTCAGCCGCGGATTGTACTCGGAGCAATAGTTTCTTCATTTTGACTTCATTAATGAAATAAAATCTTTCACTTAGTTCACTCTTCTCTTTATTATGATCATTATCCAATCTATGATGAATAACCACAATACTTACTCACCCTTTGCGGGGTTCTCATAGGATTTTTGGCAAACCCTCAGCCATCAACGGATTAGATGTGCCTTTACCGATTACCGTTTCAATCGGGCTAGCATGTGAATTATTAAAACCCGTTTCACATGTGATGTTGTGCAAAAAGAATGAATTCTTTTAGACTTAGCGCTATGATTTTTGAATACATAGACTTACTCATCCCTTGCGGGGTTCTCATAGGATTTTTGGCAAACCCTCAGCCATCAACAGGTTTGATTAGCCTTTACCGACTACCGTTTGAGTCGGGCTAGCATGTGATTTATTTAAGTCCGTTCTGCATGTAACGTTATGCTAAGAGAGTTAACTCTCTTAGTGCTACGATATTGAATATGTAAGCTTTGTCTTTCTCATGGGAATAGACTACCCGATAACGCGTGCTAGGCGCTGACTTATCTCTAATTAGGGATCGAGATAAAATCATCCGTATATGAAGTGTACAGATTTGAAGTCAGGAATTGTGTCTTTCTCTTAGGGTAAAAGACAAACCCGATGCTGGAGAGGAAGAATTTTATATTCGGTCCCCAGGTCTTGTTTATGGTAAAGACGAACCCAAAACAAGAGAGGAAGAATTTTACATTCCATCTCCTAAAACTAAAGAGGAAGAATTTTATATTCTATCTCCAGTTATAAAGGAAACTTGAGGTGGGATCTCCACCCTCAGAATCCGGAAAGATGAAACTAGGAGTGGAATTCCCACTCCGAGAATCGGAAAGATTCAAGCAACCCTAACTTTTATAGAATTGGTGATGCGGCATAAACATGTAGCAAAAAGGTTGCAAGTGCACAACCATGTCAAGTTATAGTATAAAGATATCGATCTCATGAGGAATGTGTTTTTGTAGGAGAAAATATAAAATCGGTTCTTATGTTGTGTGCGTGACAAATAGGAGTGATGAGTGAATGTGATTGTGGAGAGATAATAAGAGTGATAGTGTATAGATCAATGTGTTTGAGAATAAATGTGATCAATAAGGCAAGAAAGAAGAATGAATAAAATTGAGAAACAAATCAAAAATAAAATTCAAGAATAAAAGAAAATGCAAGAAATTAAAGATGGTGAGTTCAATTATAGATATGGGTAATCTAAATTTTAACCCACTTCTTAGAAAATAGTGATTCCCTAGAAGGTTCTAGCCTAAAGGCAAATCAAACAAAATAAAAATAAACAAAAAGAAAAACTAAACCCAAGAGGGTTCTAGCCTAAAGGTGAATAGTGCAAAAAATTAAAATCTAACTACAAAATAAATTGTAAAATCTAAACTACAAAACAAATTGCAAGAATTAAATGTAAGAAAATAAATCTACTCTATAAGTATGAAATAAATCTAAGGCAAGAGGGTTCTAGCCTCTTGGCTATTTAACAAGAAAATAAAATCTAACTATAAGCATAGAAATAAATCTAAACTAATAAGCAATAAAAAAAATAAAAGAGAAAAAGAAAAGAAATGCAAACCTCTAAATAATTCTTCATCTTCATCATCCAACAAAGAGAAGAAATATTTAAAGTAGTAAAAAATTATTATTATTAATTGTAACAAAAAGTTATAAATTTGGAAGGCCTTCTCAATTAAGAGTAGCCCTTCTCTCCAAAAGGAGTTACAAAAATTCTCACACCTCTAACCCCTTACACTCTACCCCTATTTATAGTAAACATCAATGAATATGAGCCCTTGGATTGAAATCTTATCCAAAACCATCAAAAATCAGTCCTTAATTCGTAATAGAATTGTCAGTATCGATGCCAGCATCGATACTCGCATCGATGCTGATATCGATGTCCTATCAAAATTTTTCTTTCACGGATGGCTTCGTCTCGTCGAGATAGGCGATTTTCATATATTATATGTTAAATTCCGCCTTCCGGATTGAGAGATATCGTCGTTTCTTTACAGCCAACCATCTTGAATACATTTTTTTCATATTTGAATTTTTTATTTTCTCCGGCTTCTACAGGCTACTCGGCTTGATTCTGGGCTTAGGCTTTTTGGCTTTTGCTTGTGTTCTTCATTTAATTCATGGGTTTTTTGTTGGGAAATGGGATTTTGAGCTTTATTCTTCATTAACTTGTAATTAAAGATAAAAATAATTATTAGTGGTATATTTATTTATATAAAATAGATAACGAGGGTATAAAATTATAATAAAAAGTGATTATTAAATACCCCCACACCTAAACTTTTGCTAGTCATATATCAAAGAAAATAAAATGAAAGAAAACCTAACTCACTTTCACAGGAATCGCGGTTGTATTTAGTGCATACAACAAGCCTTTAAACCCCTAGGTTACCCTAGTGGACGAGTTGTAGTCTCGTGAGGGTTTGTAGTGAATATACCCATAAAATTCGGTCAACTTGCCAAATTAAAGAAGTTAGTAAATAACTAAATTTACTTGATAATTGAAGCTAGTTATTACTCAAGAAAATATTTTTATATATAACTCTAAGGTATATTTTCTAGAAATCTTCTCATTATAGCAATACAAAACCAAGCCAAACTTAGAAATTTAATTTAAAAGTTTTGAAAAGAACATGCTAACTCTTTGTTTAAAATAATATTCAAGTTGCTTGATCTAAAAAATATTTTCCAAGACTATATATACAAATATAACTATGTATAAAACATTTATTAGTATTTTTATTTTTTTATATTATTATTATTTTTAACTCTTTCTTCCTTGGTGATTTTTTTCTACTTTAACGGGCTTTCTAAGTAACCATTTAACGAGTTTTGGGCCAATGGATCCTAACCCAATTGGGCTTAGGTCATTAAGTATGGAAATATTCCTTGGGCTTAATTACTCGATCAGCTTAGGCTTTATAAGATAGAATCATCTTGAATTTAAGAATTTTTTTTTCTTTTTTTGGTGCCCATTTTTCGCACTCTTCTTTTTGAAATTTTTTTTATATGTATATGTGTACATATTCTGAAAAAGATGTAAGTCAAGCCACTTTAAAAAGTTATTTTTAACTCTAAGCTAAGCATGTATTCTATTATTTTAAATAAAAATCTAAGTTAAGGCTTAAGTAAAGTATACTACTTTAAAAATCATTTCTTAAGAACTTTATTTAGAGTTATCATAAAAAGTGAACTTGAGTAAATAACAGATTAGAAAATTTAAAATTTATCAAATAAATCAATTATTACATAACTCTATCAATTTGGCAAGTGACGATATTTATATAAATTTTTTTTGAAAAGGAAAAAACGACAAAAAATGCAACAAAAAAATGTAAAACAAAGAGAGAAAAATAACTAATTCCCACCCCACACCTAAATTTTGCATTGTCCTCAATGCAACTCTATGATGCACAAAGTAAAGCAGATAAGAAGTGAAATACTTACATTTGGTCAGCTGATAAAAATCTATAATTACCTTTGGTCTGAGGAGGATGGAATCAAAAATTTATTCTTCTTTCTCTTTTTTTTCTTTTTTTTTGTTTTCTTTTTTCTCTATTTTTTATTATTTTTTTCAACTGAATAAGAAACTCTCGAATGAGAGAAGAATAAATTCTTTTTATTATTCTTAAATAAACAAAACAAATAATGTAGAATAAAGTGTTCAACACGAAGAGCTCGTATTCTATATTGAATCCTACCTTATTGTTGAAAATTCTTCCCTGGATTTTAAATAAATTTAGAATGATATAATCAATAAAGTGAAATTCTAAGCATTTCGGGGTGTTCAATAATTCTTGCAACAAAGTAAGGTAGGTATTATATGTGTCATGCATTTTATATTTCTTAATAAACTCAGACTCTAATACTGTGAAGTTTTGTTTTCTAACAACCAATTCTTCTGTAGAGTTCTGAAAATTTGGTTGTTGATTATTCTCCAAGAATCTAAGTTCATCAAGAAAGAGTTCTTCAAAATTTAATTTAAAGCAGCAAATGTTTAACACAGTTTCATTATTCTCAAGGACCTGATCTGCTTCTTCTAAAAACTCTAACTCTTCATCAAAAATTTCCTCAAAACTCAAATCAGACTCTTCTTCTTCTTCTTCTGATCTTTCCTGAATATAATTTATTTCTAGAGGCTGATTATTTAGCTGGTCCCCTGGATTAAAAATGTTGAGATCAGCAGTCAAATTCCCAAAGGACAGCTTCATTTGACCAGTTCTACAGTTGATGAGAGCATTAGAAGTGGCTAAGAAAGGTCGTCCTAAGATGACAGGTGTCTGTCCTTTGGGATTGAAAACAGCCTGTGTTTCCAAGGCTACAAAATCTACTAGAAAAATAAAATCTCCAACCTTAATCAGAACATCCTCTAACTCACCCAAAGGGACCTTAACAGATCTATCAGCCAACTGTAAGGTGCATTTGGTTGGGTTCAGTACACCTAGACCTAATTGCTGGTAGACTGAATATGGAAGCAAATTAACACTGGCCCCTAAGTCTAGAAGCGCCTTATCAATGTGAGTATTACCAATGATACATGAAATGATGGGGGAGCCTGGATCTTTACGTTTCAAAGGTATGGGATTTGATAGCATTTCACTGATATTGGCGACTAAAAAGACTTTCTTTGGAACATTTATTCTCCTCTTCTTAGTGCATAATTCTTTTAAAAATTTAGCATAAGATGGAATTTGTTCAATTACATCTAAGAGAGGAATATTGACCTTAACCTGCTTGAATGTTTCTAGGATCTTCTCCTCTTGAGGGGAGTGTTTCCTAAGCCTGAGTCTATCTAGAAAAGGTGTAACTGGTCTAAACCTATCAAAAGCAGGCTCAAGTTCCGGTTCAGGTTCTGGATCATTTGAGGAGGGTGATTGTTGAATAGATTCATCAGAAGGAGAAGGAGAAGGAATTTGTACTAGATCAAAAGTTTGACTTGGAGGAGTTCTCACTTGATTATCGACCAGTCTACCTGACCGAAGTGAATGGATTGCATTCACTTGAGCTTCATAGGATGAACTACATCCTGTGTCCTTAGGGTTGACCACGGGTTGACTCGGAAATTTTTCTTTCTCTCTTTCACTCACGACACTAGCTAGTTGACCAAGTTGGGATTCTAATGTAGCTATAGCTTGAGTGTTGAAAATGAGCATTTGTCCGGTTGATTGCATAAAGGAATTCAGAGTGCTGGATGATTGAGTCAACATATTTGTGGTTTGAGTGGAGGGCTTAATTATGGTTTCCAAACCTCTTTCCAAGACATGGAGACGATTATCCTGATCTGGATTGTGATGAGTCTGAATTACAGCTTGATGAAGAGGAGACTGAATTTGATATAGCAGATTGGGTTGCTGAAATTGTGGATGAGAATTGAAAGGAACTGTGTTTCCCCTAGTAAAATGTTGGGTCGAAGCAGGAGTAAAGTTTTGAGTCCCGGGAGAATTTTCTTGATTCCATGCAACGTTAGGATGATTTCTCCAACCTGGATTATAGGTTTGAGAGAATTGATCATTTGCAGAACGCTGGAATGCAGTGTTGACCTGTCCTAATGGCTGATTATTTGCTAAGAGAGGACATTCTTCTAAAATATGAGATGGTGACAAACAGTTGGGACATCCTGAGGCTGAAACTTGATTGATTTGAGCCGGGGCTCTTTCCTTGATTTCTAAAGCTTCTAAGCTACGCATGATTGTGGCCATCCTAGCTTCAGATGCAATGTTCGACTCTAAAGAAATACCACTGGATTTGGGTTGGAGAACTGATGACATTCGGTCATCACAGTGTTCCTATTGCATGGTTTTTTCAGAAAGACTCTCTAAAAACTCCCAAGCTTCATCAGTGTTTTTCCTCATGTAATCCCCGTGGCACATTTATTCTAAGGAAGTTTTTGCAAAATAATCTAATCCTTCAAAAATTATTTGTCACAATCACCATTTTTCTAAACCGTGATGATGACATTGGATGAGAAGATCTTTAAATCGGTCAAAATACTTCCAAAAGGGTTCTCCCGAGACAATTTTAAAATTCATGATACTATTTCTTAGCTTCACCGTTTTATGGATAGGAAAAAATTTCTTAAGAAAAACGGTGAGAAATTCCTCCCACGTAGTGATGGAATTTATGGGTAAGCTATACAGCCATTTTTTTGCTTTGTCTTTGAGAGCAAATGGAATAAATCTGAGTTTGATTGCATCTTCTATTAATTCTCTCATTTTAATCATAATACATACTTCCTCAAATTCCGAGATAAAAATATATGCATCTTCTGTTTCATTTCCAATGAATTTGGGAAGCATGTTTATGTAATGCGGTCTAAGCTCAAAATTTATTCCATTTGTTTCGGGGAGCCTAATGCAAGAGGAGATTGCATTCCTAATGGGATAGCACATATCATGAAGAACGGGTGGATTAGGATGCTCCATTGGTTCAAAGTGAATTAATCGACGTGTATTATCCCTAATCCACTGTTACATACACCAAAATTATTTCTTTTTATTATTTTTTTTTTAAAGAAAGAAAAAAATTAGTTTTCTTTATGAGAAGAAAAAGGATAAAGAAGAATCCTAACTAAAACAAATCAAAGCAATCACTTTTCAATCACTCTAATTCTAGGGTTTAGCCTAACTCACTAGACCAGCTCCAAACCAAAAACCCCTACAGTGAAAAGATTAAAGTTTTACCCAAGTAGTTAGCCAGATAAGGATAATACTAGAGGGTGATCAAAGATCAATTAAGTACCTCTTTCCTTGTAGAGCGCTTTACGCAACCCCTAAACCTTGCATTAGACACAAACTAATCTGAGAAAACTTAAACCGGTTCACTTTAGGATTTCTTATTCCTTATTGAGCTCGAGTCCTTAGGGCCAACGTCTAATGAGTTTTATTAGGTTTGGATAGTGTAGTGAGGAATTAGTGATTTTTGGGCTAAGGAAAGGGTGATGAAATCCCTCACCTTATCTTGATTATGAGGTTTTGTCCTTAAAAATATTTTTAAGTGTGTGCCAAATCAAGATGTTCAAATCACTTGGTGAATTCCTAGACTATATGAAATGCAACCCTAAAAATTAAAAGCGACTAAAAAGGATGATAAAAAGAAAATCTTTATATTTTTTTATTAGGGTTAACAATCAAATAACTATGAGAAGGGGGAACATTGTTTGAGTTTATTATCTTGTTAGTTAATGTCCAAGTGAAAGATGGATTTTATTATGGTCAACAAAAATAAATTTTTTTAAAAATCTTAATTGTCTCTAATTGTGAAGCTAACTAAAAGGGGTGGAATTGAAAACACTAGAAAGAAGACTTACCCGAAAGCAAATCTTCAAATCTTAGTTCTCCAATCCTCGATCTTCAAGCTCCAAGCATTTTCTTCACAATAAATACACAAGTTAAAGAACCAAAATAATTAAAACCTACTTAAGCACCTTCCCCGATAACGGCGCCAAAAACTTGATGCGGCATGAGCATGTACCAAAAAGGTTGCAAGTGCACAACTGTGTCAAGTAATAGTATAAAGATATCGATCCCACGATGAAGGTATTTTTGTAGGAGAAAATATAAAATCGGTTCTTATGTTGTGTGCGTGACAAATAGGAGTGATGAGTGAATGTGATTGTGGAGAGATAATGAGAGTGATAGTGTATAGATCAATGTGTTTGAGAATAAATGTGATCAATAAGGCAAGAAAGAAGAATGAATAAAATTGAGAAACAAATCAAAAATAAAATTTAAGAATAAAAGAAAATGTAAGAAATTAAAGATGGTGAGTTTAATTATAGATATGGGTAATCTAAAATTAAACCCACTTCTTAGAAAAAAATGATTCCCTAGAGGGTTCTAGCCTAAATGCGAACCAAACAAAATAAAAATAAACAAAAAGAAAAACTAAACCCAAGAGGGTTCTAGCCTCAAGGTGAATAGTGTAAGAAATTAAAATCTAACTATAAAATAAATTACAAAATCTAAACTACAAAATAAATTGTAAGAATTAAATACAAGAAAATAAATCTACTCTATAAGCATGAAATAAATCTAAGGCAAGAGGGTTCTAGCCTCTTGGCTATTTAACAAAAAAATAAAATCTAACTATAAGAATAGAAATAAATGTAAACTAATAAGCAATAAAAAAGAAATAAAAGAGAAAAAGAAAAGAAATACAAACCTCTAAATAATTCTTCATCTTCATCTTCATCATCCAACAAAGAGAAGAAATATTTAAAGTGGTGAAAAAATTATTATTATTAATTGTAATAAAAAGTTACAAATTTGGAAGGCCTTCTCAATTAAGAGTAGCCCTCCTCTCCAAAAGGAGTTACAAAATTTTCACACCTCTAACCCCTTACTCTCTACCCCTATTTATAGTAAACATCAATGAATGTGAGCCCTAGGATTGAAATCTTATCCAAAACTATCAAAAATCAGCCCTTAATTCGTAACAGAATTGTTAGTATCGATGCCAGCATCGATGCTGGTATCGATGCCCTATCAAAATTCTACTTTCACGGATGACTTCGTCTCGTCGAGATAGGTGATTTTTATATATTATATGTTAAATTTCGCCTTTCGGATTGAGAGATATCGTCGTTTCTTTACGGCCAACCATCTTGAATTTATTTTTTTTCATATTTGAATTTTTTACTTTCTCCGGCTTCTACAGGCTACTCGGCTTGATTCTGGGCTTGGGCTTTTTGGCTCTTGCTTGTGTTCTTCATTTAATTCATGGGTTTTTATTGGGAGATGGGATTTTGAGATTTATTCTTCATTAACCTACAATTAAAGATAAAAATAATTATTAGTGGTATATTTATTTATATAAAATAGATAATGAGGATATAAAATTATAATAAAATGTGATTATCAATTTGTTGCTAAATCCAAGAAAAGAATCCCTCATTTATTGAGGTTAAATTTCGTTTTCGGCCCTAACTTTTATAGGTTTGGCTGAAATCGAAAAAGGTGGCAAGCTCTCGTTTAACGAAAGGGGTAATCCGATCTTGACCCTAACTATCTGCTGGTTTGACCAAGTGGGGTTAGAGGTAATCCTAACTTTTATAGATTTTATTGCTCAAATTGAAGGGGGACCTCTCGTTCATGAAAGGAATCGAGAGGGGATTTTGGCTTTGGCCCTAACTTTTATAGGTTTGACCAAGAAAGCAGTGGGAGTAAAATACAGATAGCAATGAAAATGCTCAAATTGAAGTGTGGATCTTTTGTCTATCACTTTTGTAGTAACTGAGTTATCTCTAAGAATACTACACGTAGTATTCTTCCAGGAACTTCCCAATACATGGGTTATCCTGAATGTACTAATGGTAGTACTTTTTTAAGAATTTCCCGTTTATCGGCATCATGAGTCGGGCGCCTTCCTTGGTGATAAGGTGATATGCGGCGTTCGAATAGACTATCTCTACCACAAATGGTCCCTCCCATTTGCATTCAAACTTACCTTTCTTCTTGGAATTGAGGATCATTGGTCATCGGATAGCTAAGACCAAGTCCCCTTCTCTAAAACTCCATTGTCGAACCTTTTAGTCAAAAGCTCGGGAAATTCTAGATTGATAAAATTCAATGTGCTATTGGGCTTCTAAGCGCTTTTCATCAAGCATCTCTAGTTCTTCGAGATGTTTTTGATGTTGTTCTTCAATCGTCATCTTCGTTGCAAGAGCGATCTGAAGAGATGGAATTTGAATTTCCAATGGAAGAACTGCTTCACTCCCATATACTAGAGAATACGGGGTTGCTCCAGTAGGCGTGCGAACTGTGGTGCGATAGGCCCATAGAGCTTCACCGAGTTTATCGTCCCAATCTCATTTATTAGTCTTCATGAGTTTTGACAAAAGTTTTATGATAGTCTTGTTAAAGTCCTCAGCCAATCCGCTCGCTGTAGGATTGTAAGCTGTCGACGAGACGTCTTAAATTTTGAACTTCTCGCAAAATTTGATGAAGGCATTGTAGGCATCAAAAATTGCCGATAGGTCCCCGCACACAGCTCAGTGTCAACGAGCGACGATTGAACGTCACTACCCGGTTCACAAGAGTTCAAATGACGTCGGTAAGCGCCTGAAGCGAACCGACGGACTACGTGAGCCAACAAATCTCAGAACAACGGGGATACGGACTGACCGGAAACCCCGTGATCATTGCAAACGGACCAACACCCTTCAACTCCCGTTGGTCCCACTGATAATCCAACTGATGGGGTCTACAGAGCTCGCCGACAAGATTCCAACACATCCGAAATCACTCAAATCCGAGTTCGGACGAAAAGTCAACGAAGAATCAACGGCGGGACAACGGCGGACAGTCTCGGACTGAACCGAGGCACCCGGGGCATCTCGGCAAGCTCGAAACACCCGAGGGGTGTCTTGGTAAAACCAAGACACCCCATGGGTGTGTCGGCCTGGCCAAGACACCTAGGGGGTGTCTCGGCCTGGCCGAGACACCCCTAGGGGTGTCCTCTCCATTTCAGCCCCCCCTCTCCTTTGCCTATAAATAGGCCTCCTTGGCCTCCTTTGTGGGGGGCTCCCAATTCAAGGCTGAATTATCTTAGCCAGGAATTGTTCTTGTGTGAGGCGGCGAAGCCCTGCCGGAGTGAGGAGTCAGAGCTTTTAAGAGAGCGGCGAAGCCCTGCCGGATCGAGGAGCAAGAGATCTTCATCAACTTCTTCTTCATTCCCCCTTTCTTTTCCTTAGTGTTGCTCTTTAGCGGTGACACTAAGAAGAGCTATTATCTCGTTTTAGCCGAGATATACGCTTATAACTTCTAGATCTCACGCGGATCGACGAAGTTCTGTTTCTAAATCCCACGCGGATAGACGAAACTCTGCCGGATTTTCCGGAAAGGATCTTGAAGAGTCGGCGGTCCACGGATATCAACATCCCCGTCACAGGCCAACAACCCACGCAAGCGAGACCGCACCAAAGCGGGATCTCGTGTTTATTTTCTGAAAAGCTGTAATCCTTTTGTTTTCATTTAATTCTGTTGTAACGCCTGAAGTTGTAACAGATCTCAAAAAGAGAAGAGCAATGAAAACAGCAACTTTTCACGAAAACAGGCATTACTGACAAACTGAGGACCGTTGTCATGTATGATTCATCTTGGACACCATACCGATAGATAATATGGTGTTTCATGAAGGCCACGACGTTGCTCGTCTTAACTTATTTGAGCGAAATCGTTTCAGCCCATTTGAAGAAGTAATCGGTAATTGCAAGGATGAATCAGTCGCCTTTGACCGATGGGGGAAATATAGGGCCCACGACATCCATTCCCTAATTTTTGAAAGGCAATGATGTAGCTAAAGGGTGTAGATGCTCCGGGGGTTGGTGCAAATAATTCGCGTGTGCTTGACACGCGTGACACTTTCGGTCGACTGCATCTTTGATCATAGTGGGCCAAAAATATCCTATCCTTCTGATGTGGTCGTAAAGTTTGGGGCCAGGTTGGTGTACGTCACAAATCCCTTCGTGCGTCTCCTTAAGGACTACTTCTGCCTCTTTAGTCGATAAGCAACGTAGTAATAAACCATCGTACCCCCGATGATATAGCGTTCGACTCTTCATGTTATAGAAGAATCTCGATGCTCTCCATCGGATTGAGTCTCTTTCCTTTACGTCTTCTGGTAAAATCTCGTGTAGGACGTAGTCTATGATAGGGAAGCGCTAGTCTCGGGATTCGATCTCAACTTGGGTTGAATGCACTTCTTTAATATCCTCTTCTCCGTCATCCACATCGTAGATTGGTACGAAGAGCTGGTGAGTTCTCACCGTAATGAATTGTTCCGTTTTGGGAGGCTATGCCAGAGATACTGTTAATGCTGCTAATGCACCCGTGTAGGCGTTTTGTAAGTGTGGAATGTATACGATGAAGAATCCTTCAAATGATTTCGCCATCTCAACGGTCATCCTATGGTATGATATCAAATCCTGTTTTCTAACCTCATACTCCCCTTGAACTTGTTTAACAACCAGTTGAGAGTCACCGAAAGCTTCAAGGTACTCGACCTCCAGCTCTTTGTAGGCATCGAAAATTGCCAATGGGTCCCCGCACATAGCTCGGTGTCAACGAGTGACGATCGAACGTCACTACCCGGTTCACAAGAGCTCAAATGACGCCGGTGAGCGACTGAAGCAAACCGACGGATTACGTGAGCCGACAGAATGTCAGAATCACGAGGATACGGGTTGACCGAAAACCCCGCGATCACCGCAATCGGACCAACGCCCGCTGTGCCCCGATCACCCCACAGATAATCCAACCATCGGGGCCTACAGAGCTCGCCGTCACGATTCCAATGCATCCGAAATCACTCAAATCCGAGTTCGGACGAAAAGTCAACGGCGAGTCAACAGCGGGACAACGGCACGACCCCGGGGCTGAACCGGGAACACCCAAACAAGTCTCGGCTGGCTCGAGACACCCCCAAGGGGTTGTCTCGGCCAATGGCTGAGACACCCCCCCAGGGGTGTCTCGGCCACAGCCAAGACACCCCCATGGGGGTGTCTCTCCTCTTGGGGTGTCCATATGGCCCCTAGGTGCTCTCTTATGGCTATAAATAGCCCCCTTAGCCCTCCATTTAGGGGGGCTCTTGATTTTGCTCGGATTTAGCTTTGGGAGAAAAATTTCCGGTCTTGGGATTATCCTCGAGATCTGAAATTCCAGAGTTTGGAAGCGGCGAAGCCCTGCCGGAGTGAGGAGTCAGAGTTCTTCATCAAGGTTCATTCACCCCCCCTCTCTGGTCCTTAGTGTTGCTCCTTAGCGGTGACACTAAGAAGAGCTATTATCTCGTTTTAGCCGAGATATACGCTTATAACCTCTAGATCTTGCGCGGATCGACGAGGTTCTGTTTCTATATCCTACGCGGATAGACGAAACTCTGCCGGATTTTACCGGCAAAGATCTTGAAGAGTCGGCGGTCCACGGACATCGACGTCCCCGTCACAGGCCAACAACCCACGCAAGCGAGACCGTACCAAACCGGGCTCTCGTGTTTATTTTCGTTTAAGTTGTAATCTTTTGTTTTCATTTAAACTCTGTTGTAACGCTCGAAGTTGTAACAGATCTCGAAAAAGAGAACATCAATGAAAACAGCAACTTTTACCGGAAACACTCTTTAGCAAAGCTGATTCTAATAAGCAGTGTGTTATACTCGACTATGTTATTTGAGCACGGCTCGGTTAGTGAGTAGGCTCGATGCATCACATGTTTTCCCGGGAAAATAAGATAACTCCGACTCCGGAGGAGATCTTAGAACGTCCAGGAGAACTTGCTACATTAGTTGCTCGAGAAGCACCATCGAAGTACAAACGCTACACCCGTTGATGGGAAGTCACGTTGGCTTCGTGGGTTTCATCTGGAAGATCGTCGTATACTTCGGCGGTAGCCGTAGTTGGGTTAGCTGCTAGTAGATCAAAAATAGCCTGTCCTTTGACCTATTTCTGTTGTTTAAAGTGTAGATCATATTAGGATAGAAGCAGGGCCCATTTTGCTAAACGCCAATTCATGAAAGCTGGCTGCGTCACAAACACTCGGACTGGGTTAACGTTGGAGATGACATAAATAGTTTGTCCAACTAAGTAATACCGCATCTTTTGAATTGCGAACACCAAGGTGAGACACTCCCTCTCAATCATTGGATATCGGGATTCGGTGCCCACAAGGGTCTGGCTCAAGTAATATACTGCCTGTTCATGACCATTGTCGTCGTCTTGTGCAAGTAATGAACTTAACGAGTGGCTTGTCACCTTGACATATATTAAGAATGGTTTGCCTGATTTTGGTGCAATGAGTACAGGAGGTTTAGAGAGGTATTCTTTGATATCCTCAAATGCTTTTTGACAAGTGTGGTCCCAAACGAATGATACGCCCTTCTTTGTGAGCCTGGAGAATGGTTGACATTTCTCAGAAAGGTTCGAGAAGAATCGACAGATATAAGCCAAACGTCCTTATAATCCTCTGAGTTCGTTAAGGTTTCTCAGGGATTACAACTCATTAATTGCCTTCACTTTATCAGGATCAATGTGAATACCCTTGGTGGTGACAACAAATCTAAGAAATTTACCGCTGGACATTCCGAGGAAAGATTTGGTAGGATTCATCTTCAGTTGATGAGTCCGCATCAGGTCAAACATCGTCTTCAAGTCTTTGATGTGATCATTTTTATCACGGCTTTTCACAACTAGGCCATTCACGTAGCATTCGACAGTCTTCCGGAGATGCTCCTGGAAAATCTTTGACATAGCTCTCTGGTATGTGGTACCTACATTTTTAAACCGAAGGGCATAACCGTGTAGCAAAAAACACAGAGGGGTGTTCTGAACACGATATGTTTTTTATCATCTGGGTGCATCTTTATTTGATTGTAACTAGAAAATCCGTCCATGAAGTACATTCTCTTGAACCCACATGTATTATCGATGATAACATCCGTTATGGGAAGAGGAAAATCATCCTTCGGGCAGGTAATGTTAAGATCTCTGAAGTCGATACAGATTCTGATTTTCCCGTTCTTCTTAAGGACCGGGACAATGTTGGCAAGCCATTCATGATGTTGTTCTTCCCTGATGAAACCCGAGTCAATAAGCTTTTTAACTTCGGACTCGATTGCCTCCATAATTTGCAGATGAAATCGTCTTTGTTGTTGTTTGACAGGTTTGATATCCGGTTTAATATTAAGGAGATGTACTACCACATTTGAATAGTGCCCTGACATATCCTCATAGTTCGAAGAAAAAACATCAATGTACTCCCTAATGAGGGCAATTAGCTCTTTTTTCTCATTTGGTGGGAGACTATCGCTAATGAATATTGGTTTCAGGTTATCCTCGTCACCTATATTTACCTGGATTACTTGGTCCTTAGTAGGGGGTTCCCTTTGTTTGAATCTATCATCTTACTGCATATTCAGGTGATGAACCCAGGGGTCTTCCTAAGTTAGTATTTGATCGTCTTCTTCAACGGTGGCAGAGTCAATTGTAGTCATGTTCTACATTAGTCTTTTGAACATTTACCCAAGACTAGCGTTGGAGTCCCAGGCTGAAGAATCAGAAGAATATTCGTCTTTAACTTTATTAGCTATTTGATCAATGACTTTCCAGCAGCACTCATCTTCGGACGAGGAGACATAGCTTAAACCTCTTCTGTAGCTATAATTATCGGGTTTTCCTTTTGAACATTTCCCCATACTAGGTGAAACTCGCGGACCTCGACCAAAACAAAGACCATCTCCGAGTGCGAAGTCATATCCATATCATTCCATGAGATTACGTGCTTTTGTGTCATATCTAAATAAATAAGGGGCAGGTTTATCATCATCGTCATCTTCTCTCAAGAAGTGATCTGGTGCTGAAAACTCCTTCCCTTTACCATAAACGACTTTCTTTCCACCCCTGCCTTTGCGGGGATAACAAGTGTCATTCCGAACGAATCCTGAACATGCTTCTTTGTCATGCAACATGATTGAAGTGGCATATACAAGTCAGGGTCATCATATAACCCTTTCATGATGTTATCAAGACACAATGAGTACTCTAAATCATCATTTATTGCTATTTCTTCGGCAAGTTGCCAATTTCAACTACTATCCGATGACTTTCCATCATCAAGATTGATTACAATAGGTACAATATCATTAAGTACAAAACTACCATTATAATCAAACCCAGCTTCGGTGTCAGTTTCTTCTCCACTGTCCGTACCTTAGGCTGATAGTTCAGTATCGGATTCAACCCCGTAAAGAAGGGAGTCGGTAAAATAATTTTCCTACCCCTTAAACAGTTGCTTATTCGTGACCACCGTCTTAACCTTATTATTAGTGTCTACCTATTTAAGACACTGATGGAGGGTGGAAGTGACTATAACGTTACCGTGGATCCATGGTCGACCCAACAATAAGTTATAAAAAGTCTCTGTGTCGATCACATAACATGTGACTTCTGACTTCAATTCTTTGATTTGGCACTTCACTCGGATTTTACCTAGTGGTCTGGACCCACTGGTGTTGAATCTGTAGATCGTAGTTCCCGTGGAGGCTAGCTTACTAGCTGGTATTCTGAGATTATACATCAATCGGAGTAGCATGATGCTAACAGCGGAACCTAGATCGACTTGGATCCGGTTGACCATGCTGGAGCCAATGTGCCCGGTGAAATACAAGGGTCGGTCATGCTTTGAATTCTTCATCTGCATGTCCTCTTTGGTGAAAGAAATGCAGGGAAAATGGTGTACCGTGAGGTTGCAATGTTGGACTGACGGCTCTGGTTCTTCAGAGGATGTCTTGATCTGAGTCAAGAAAACATCAGAATTTACCAAGGCTTCTCGCAATGCTTCCCTTGTGTCTTTCGAAAGATGTAGCAGCTTGTATAGAGTTATTCTGGCCGGTATATTAGCCAACTGCATCATAATATCAAAGCGGTGCGGAGTGTTCGAGCTCTTCGGTTCATCTCTTCTAATTGGTTGATTGAATCAAGACTACTTTGGGTTCTGTTCTTCTTGGTGTAAGGATTCTTTCTCCTTTAGCCTTTGCTGAGTCTTTTCAACAGGTACTGAGGGAGTTGTGACCACTCCTATTTCTGTTAATGTCTTGGAGGGAACGGTTTTGGTTACCCCCTGTTTAGCTAACTGCTCGGAGGTAGTCGGATACTTGAAATGATATTCGTTTCCACTCCGGGTAGCAAAGACCGGTTCTTCGTTGTTGCAAAGACTTCTTGCTCATCTTCAGAGAGTGGGAAAGCGGGGATTCTTTCATCATTTTCTTCTGGAATGGCTGCGGCTCGACAACAATATTTCCCTTTCCCCTTTGATTTCTTCTTGGATGACGAATCGGTCTACTGTTCATCTTCAATTAGATCGGGATGGACCCAGAGAATCTCACCATTTAGGGCTGTGTGTGGCACAAGTCCTTTCTGGCGTTGTTCGTGAGGATCGTCGTTGACGGTCTTCACCGCTAAGTTCGTTATGGTTTTGGGCTGAAACCAATTCAAAGGAACAGACCCGAAGCTGATTGACACTACGTTCGCACCCACCTTCTTTTCCTTAGACTGTTTCATAGTAATGACCCCGACGTCGATCAAAGCTTGGATCTTATCTTCGAGGGCATAGCATGACTTAGTTAGATGGTGGACTACTCTGTGGAACGCGTAGTATTTCGGATCATTAACCCTTTTGGCGTCTTCCTGATCCTGGATCGGAGGCAACTTGATCTTGTTATTCCCTATGAGGTATTTGAAAATATCGAGTACTTAGTCCTCTTTAAAAGAGTAAACCTTCGGGAATTTCGGTTCTGAAGTCTTTTGTTTCTAAGGTTGTTGTTGCTACCGTGACTGATGAGGCACCTTTTGCTGCTATTGTTGCGGTTGCGGTTGCAGATCGAATGTTTGGTTCGCGTCCACTGCATTCGCTTGTGCTTTTCCCTTACCCCGAGGGACAAAATTCTGTTGTGGAGCATTAGTCGCTGTCTAACCCCTTGTAGGTGTAAATTTTGATTTCCCGAAATGGTGATATTGTTTGTATTGATAAGAATAGCTTATTACAAACTAATGAATCAAAATTATAAAAGAAGCAGAGGGAAGGTCCTCCTTGTTTAACGTGAGGACTTTGGTAGCGATAGGACGCCTCGCTTGGTTCTCGCACCGAGTCTACTTCCCTTGGACGATTCTATCGAGGTTGCTGGTGAGCTTTAGTATGCAGTAGAAGCTCATGCTGGTCGAGTTTGAGTTTCTGAGTTAGATGGCGATCAGGGCCTGAAGCTAGGAAAGGATACTACAGTGCAAAGGTCATGCAAAGAGCTTATTGTTAACTTAGTCGAGAGTCGAGAGCTAGTGGTTCAGCTAACTGATTGAATTAATCAATTAACTATGAGCGAACCCCTTTTCTGTAGCCAGGAGAGGTTCTTAAATAGAGGAGAGACGGTGTGGTCACTCCTTTGAATCATGGGATGTGACTATGTACTGTTAGGAGATACTATGCCTTTCGTTTGTACCATGAACGGCTGCTTGATGGGCTCGGAGCACTATACTCCTTCCCTTCATGTCATGAGGAGTGGGAAAGCTCATCCTCGTACGTGCTATTGCAGCTGCCAGGTACTCTGGCTAGCTCGGTGAGCTTGTTGATCGCGGGCGGATTCAGCTCTTGACTCGTGCAGGTGAGGTGGGCTTCACTCGTGAGCATGCAGGCGGACTTGTAGATTGCATGGATTTTACTGGTCACTCATACTGTGAGCGGCTACTTGATGGGCTCGGAGTACTGTGCTCCTTCCTTTCACATCGTGGGAAGTGGGAAGGCCCATCCCTTTACGTGACATAGCAGCTACCGAGTACCCTGGCGAGTCTGGCAACATTGTCGTTTGTAGGCAATTTGGCTCTTGACTAGTGCAGGCGAGGCGAGCCTCAGCCGTAAGCATGCAGGCAGACTTGGAGATTACATGGATTTGATAAGTTTCTCGTACTGTGATCGGCTACTTGATGGGCTCGGAGTACTGTTCTCCTTCCCTTCACGTCGTAGGAAGTGGGAAGGCCCATCCCTATACGTGACATAGCAGCTGTCGAGTACCCTGGCGAGTCTAGCGAGGATGTTGATCGTCTGGCTGATTGTCTGGGTATGTAGGCAAATTAGGTTTGTGGGCGAGTCTCTAATCGCTTGGTGGATTGCCCAAGTGTAGACGAATTTGAGGATCACATAGCCCTGGTTTGTGCTGGCAAGTCAAACACACGGGTGAGCCCGATTTTCAAATCGTGTAGGACACTCGAGTACGCATGCGGATTTCAGTCTTATCTGCAAAGGTAATTTTTACCGTCTATAAGACCCCCTTCAAAGTTTTCAGACCTAAACAATCTTGTGTGTGGTCTGGAATACTTTGAATGAAGAGGTTCCCGATGAGCTAAGGTGAATTTGACTCCCTTGGCTAGGTCGAGACCTTCAGGCGAACTTGAGCGGTGTGAGTGCACCAAGGCGAGATTGGTGCCGTTCGAGTTGGGTCCTCCTTTTTTTCTTAGATGAAATTCAGGCCCATAAGAGTGAGCCGCATGTCCGTGGGGGAAGTTCCCATGCTTGTCAATTAAGATGACGGCTCATCTTCGTGCACTCGCTTCGATAGGGTGGATCCGATAATGTTTTTTATCTCAACCATTGATCCGACAAATTGTTGTTGTGAGTCGCCCGATCTTGGCCGTCCTATGCAGCATTCTGAACGATTTGGTTTGTTTGTGTCTATTCGATCGGAACCGCCGAATCAAAACTTGCTACTTCGAATGGTTAGCGAATCTTGACGGTTGAGATCTTGCATATAGAGTGCTGATTCATCTCCTTTGTAGGAGGATCACTATACTCGTAAGTTCTCTCACTCCAACCTCCTTAGAGAAAACCCAGACTTCCTAGATTCGAGATGGCTTCAGGAAGGGGAACATACAGTTCAAAGGGGAAGAGGGAGGCTGTTCGGCCTAAACCCATCATTCTTTCAGATGACGAAGAGGAGGAATGCACCAAGGCTTCCCCTCAGCGATCTCCTCAGTCTCCTCCTTCTGGCGAAGGGGCCGTCCCTCTGATCCAACCAATCGCCATGATTCGAGTCGGTTAGGAATCATCCTCTCCGAGCTCCAGATCTACATAGGGCGTCCTCAGGTAACTGCAGAATGCTATGAAGCAAGCGGTTTCCATCACTGGCCTTGGATGGGGAACCTATACAGACTTTAAGCCTTTTCTGATAAGCTGTGTCGCCGATCTCAGGCGTATGGGCGAGTCCCGAGAGGCCTCGTGTTGTCTGGTCACGCTCCTTCACTTTGAGCTATTCCTAACATGCCTGGAGACTCTATTTCATGCTGACTCGGGGCCGGACGTGGAGCAGTTCATGGCTCAGGCACGAGCCGGTGGGGCGCACGAGTGGGAGACCCAAGAGAAGGAGCTGTTGGATCAGGGGGGCCTCGTATCGCAATTTCTCCACCATCAAAGTCAACTACAGGCAGAAATTGATGCTTCAATCGCCACTATCGTCCGAATGAAGGCTCAGCTGATGGTGGAAGAGGCAACCCTGAGGGACTTGCGGCTCAAGAGCACGGACGTTCGCGATGCCGTCGAAAGGGAGACATAGACTCTTCAGGCGCTCCGTCAAGAGAGCTC
Organism: Asparagus kiusianus; assembly: GCA_022839385.1. Classification (NCBI taxonomy): domain Eukaryota; kingdom Viridiplantae; phylum Streptophyta; class Magnoliopsida; order Asparagales; family Asparagaceae; genus Asparagus; species Asparagus kiusianus. Next base: position 123,338 of record BQKN01060770.1, on the reverse strand, counting down.
CTCTGCTGTTGCTGCTTGTGAGGCCAAGATCCGCAAGGAGGTGGAAGACCAGGTTCGAGCGGATTAGGCGGAGAAAGCAGCCAAGATCAAAGCTGAACTTGCCTCTCTGACCGAGATGCTGTAGGACTGACGAGGGTCTTAGTTCTTAGGATCTTTTTATGTTTCTTTGTGTTGTTTTGTTATAAGTATGTATGGATAACTTGTTGTTAACTTGTCGAAACAGTTCGTCATAACCCTAGTTGTTTTTAATATTGGCTGAATGGAGTGTTATGCCTTTCATTACTCAATGTTATGCGCATATACTTTCCTTCTCTTGTTTCTCTTAGGATTTTTAGCAAACCCCCAGCTATCAATGGGTTTGATTTGACTTTACCGATTACCGTTTGAATCAGGCTAGCCATACTATTTCCCTCAGTATGATGAGTTGTCGAGAGGTTTCTCTTAGATTTTTAGCAAACCCTCAGCTATCAACGGGTTTGACTTGCCTTTACCAATTACCGTTTGAATCGGGCTAGCCATACTATTCCCCTCAGTATGATGAGTTGTCGAGTAGTTTCTCTTAGGCTTAAAGCTAAGATTTCTCCTCTAACCGGCGGGTGTGTTAATGGATTGTATTGATTGGTAGGTCTGACTGTGCAGGCGAGACCGTTCCATCCATGCGAGTTGACGGCTCAACACTTCAGATGAGTTGGACAACTTGAGATTTGCCTTTACGGGCAAACTAGGCCAAGTAAACAAGCGGCTCACGCAAGACTCGCTCCTACTAGCGAAGCGAGCTGTATGTTCACAGGAAAATTTTGTTTTCACAGGCGAGATTTGGATGGTAGGGAGCGAGCCACGTGTTGGCGGGCGAAATTCGTCCTCACAAGTGAAGTCTGAATTGATGGAAGGTGAGCCACGTGTTTGTTGGTGAAACATTATGCTTTCCAGCTAAGGCTGGGTGGGCTTGTCAGATCACATTAAATGCCACTTAACAAGGTAGCGTCTCCTCTGTGCGCCTTGCTCGATGACGAATCATGGCCGTTAGGTTTAGCCGTGAATTCCGGTTCGTGTTTCGAGTTTCGGCTTGCCCGACCCGTTCCCTGTTTCAACGATTCCTCTGTAACCGAACCGAACTGTTGAGAGCGATCTGGGCCGTCAATTTCAATTGTGGCCACCTCTCTCAACCGCAAGCATCTCGTCTCTTGGGGTCGATCTGGGCCGTCGATTTTAATCGTGGTCACGCCTCTCAACCGCAAGTACCTCGTTTCATAAGGGCGATCCGGGCCGTCGACTTCGATCGTGGCCGTGCCTCTCACCCGTGAGCGTTTCGCCTTTAAATGGGCTTCGTCCCCTTACCTTTGAAGACTGCTATGCTCAAAAATTTTTGCTCAAAATTTTTAGAGAGAAAGAACTCCCTCTTCGTTTTCAACTTTTTAATATGGCGCCGAAGGCTAAGAAATGCGTTGCTAAGGGAAAGGGCCCCGCTCGTTATCCCGGCAGCGTCACAGCCAGTACGGCCACCAGCGCTCCTGAGACACACTTGCGTAAGTCGAATGGTTCATCTAACGACTTCACATTGATGGCCGACATTGGGTCAGAAAGATGAGCACTGCTCGTCTTCTTCAGTGGATTTTGCCATTTTTTGGCAATTTTTCCGATTCGGATGAAACTGGCCTTTTTCAGGCGGACCCAGCCTTCATTGGATGAAGGCGATCTCTTCCTTGACAGGTGAAATCGACTTTCATCAGATAAATATGAATTTTGTCTTGACATGCGAAATCGACTTTCGCCGGATAAAGGCGAGTTTTGTCTTGATAGGCGAAATCGACTTTCGCCGGATAAAGGTGAATTCGATCTCTGTCAAGTGGATCTACCCCTTGGCAGGCAGATTCAACATTTGTCAGGCGTAATTTGTTTCGCCTGGTGAGATTCGCCTGTTTGGGGGACTTGAAAAAGTTTCTGACCCCGAGAGTGGATTCTGTTCTAACTCTTCGGCTTTGCTTTGCAGCCACTTTTTCCGACGAGGCCCTCCCGCAGGGCGTAGCCATTAGCCTCGTCAGAGGCACAGGCTATATGGTGCCTCCCCGGTTCCCTTTCCTCGACCCTGTGCCTGCGTTTGATGCCGACAAGCTGGATGGATTGATCAAGAGAGTAATCGACAAGCACCATTTGACGTTGCGCGAGTTGACTACAGACGTAGTGTTGACGGATGATGCTAGGACAGAGCTGAAGAAGCCTCAGTTCTTGTTTGGCAATGCCACTGTTGACCCTTCAGCTCTATTGCTCAGGGAGAGCAGATGGCTCTGTGTTGTGGATGGAGTCCACTACTACCTTCCCAGCATGCTGAGAGGGTTCTCAATCGTCGAGTTAAGATAGCTTGTGGTTCCGAGAACGATGAACCGGGATCTGACCCTAACTCAAGATGGGGTTACTTGCGACGTCTTTACGGACTCCTCGGCTGGGTATGGGGTTGACAGCACTTGCAAGCGTGTGACCGCTCTGCGTCTCGACCTGCTATACAATGTGTCGCTCGTCGGGGAGACGACTACGGTTGCGGAGACCTTCTGTCATTGTTTCTTATGGGCTGGGGGGCAATTTCCCCCGAAGGACTTTAGGGCTTCGGGGTGGGTCCACTCCATGCCTGGTAGCAACACTTGGTGGTCTAAGATCACTAACTATATCTTGGCTGAGAATTTCGATCTCATGGATTCAGAGCTGTACGTGGCCATCCGGGCCACTCAACATAGTCTGAAGATCAATGCTCCTTAGTTCCACAGTATCCTAAAACTTTATTGTCCAGAGAGTGGTACATTCTTCACTCCCAATGGTAAACTTGGCATGACTCTCCATGAGATGTACGATGTGTCGGGATTGCCTTTGGAAAGCTTCCCCTACGAGGAGTACGTGTCAGGTCAAGATGAGATTGACCACCTTTCAACTTGGTCCCCTCTAGTGGTCGAGACCCTATAGGAGTTTCTCGGTCACTACCACGTATGTCTCAACACTTTGGGGTCCATGGATCACAAAGGCAAGAAGAAGAGGGCTCTGGGGATCAGCCATAAGAATTAGGCTGACTACCTATTCCCGGAGAATGATGTTAAGGGAAGGCCTACTCTACCGCTGGGCGAGTGTGACCAGGCCGAAGTGGAAAGAAGGATGGCCAAAGGGGGAGCCGCCATAACCCTTGAGCATGACGAGGGCGGGTTCAAATTCGGAATGACTTTCCACTCGTTCCATCATCAGGCTAAGTCCCCTATATCTGGAAAGCTCTGCTCGCGGGGTACCTCATGCTATGGTTGAAGAAGTGCATGGTTCCAACTCATTCCTTCGAGGTTCTTTCAGTGGAGGTTGTCTATCCTGCGGTTCGATTGGCTCACGAGAGGTCCTATGCGTTGGTGTCGGTGATGGTGGCATGTATCCTTCGGGGACTCCGCACATTGACGGCCTAATTTTTTCGTGTGTTGTGTGTTGACCAAGGGGAAGGTGAAGTCATTAAGACTCCTAATCTTATAGTGGGGCTACCATACACTTACTTGATGGCATGGTTTGTTTACCACTGCGAGTGCTTGATGAGTGCCCTAGCGACTCTTCAGGGGGAAAGGTTCGTCCCGTTCGTCCAACACCTGGAGAGATGCTCCTGGAAGTGTAGAGACATCCCTGACATGAGAGAGATGTTGTCCCATTTTGGTCACTATAATTTTCATCGATTCTTCCCTTACTTCAATGGCAGAGGGTATGGTGAATCTCTTTGGGACGTATCGATGGCGGACCATAACACCATCCTTTCTTGTGGTGCCTTTTGATGGTTGGTGAATATCTGGCTAGGTTATCACATCCTACGAACTGCTCTATGTGCTACCTCGAGCCTTACATTCCTTGCCGGTTTGCCTGTTAGTTTGGGTATGACCAGCTGTACGTAGGAAATATCAACCCTTACTTGCATTGTAAGGGAGGGCTAGTGGATGGCACGCAGGGGTGATTCTGGACCTATGCTTGTGGCACCAACGTGCAATTCGAACTACCTGCAAAGGATCACGATCTACACCATACGTTCCTATATTGTCGTTGGTATCGGGGCGCTAGTGCTAATCCTGAGGGCTTTCGGTTCCAGAACTCTTGCCTGGCGGAGAGTGGGCACCGACCAAGGGCGGCTCCCCGTTCGTTAAGACGAAGGGATCGTCAAACCGTCAGGGAGTGGTTTAAGGAAGTCCCTGCTAAAGATACCGAGGATTTTCACATTGGTTCGGGGGACTTTGGGTCCTCTGAGGCTCATGCTCCGTCCCCTGGTCCTTCGTTGGACCCTACCGGTGGGCTAAGAAGATCTGATGAGCTGGCCCGGGTGGGTGAACGCATAGAACAAGTTCGAGGAGTGATAGCTAGACGGATGGGGGTGCCTGCTCTATCTCTAGGTAGTTTGCTCCTCTCTAAACGACAACGGGAGACTGCGGCTGGTAGCTCCAGGGCGGAGGCAGCCAAGAAAGTCTGTCACGAAGAGGAGGTTGAGGCTGCCAGAGCAGCAGAAGGTCACGATGATGCCACTCCTGTGATAATTCCTGGAGTTACTGCTCCTGTGACTGGGGCTACTGTTACTGCTCCTTTTGCTACCTCGGGGGCGGTCCCAATAACTTCGGGGGCTGCTACTCTGTCGTCTGATGTGGGGCAACAAGCGGGGGCTTCGACAACTTTGACGATCGTACCAGAAGGTAACCTTTAATACCTTATCCTTGGGCGTGAGGTCGAAGCTGCGCTACCTGACATTTATGTTGACTTAATGCAGGTATGGTTGAGAGAGTGATCTCTATTCCTTCAGATGAAGAGGAGGGAACTGGAGACGAAGGATAGCTCGGCGGCTCAGGTAAGAGTAAGGCTGATTTTCCCATGCTGAATTACTAATGGGGCTCTTCTCAGGAGTTATTGCTAAACTTCTTTTTGTATTCGCAGCTGATCTACCCCTAAAGATTGCTGGTAAAGAGGATCTCCCCTCTTGGGTGGACCAGTCGACCGGAGAGAGGGATGAATCAGAGGAAGAAGAAGATGCCTCAATCCATGAAGCGATGTCGAGCGAGGAGGAGGGGTCAAATCATGGAGAGGTGTTAGACCAACAAAGAGGAGTCCCCATTCTTGAAGAAGCGTTGGTTGGGGGCGAAACATCACCCCAAGAGTCACCGGCCTGAGGGGACACATCCACTCGGCTAGTGGTCGTTTCCTCATCCCCTATTTTGGTGACTGCCGCGGTCGTGGTCAGAACTGTGGCCGAGACACCAGTGGCATCAGTCGGTGCTTCAGCCTTCGCGGTTTCTACTACCACCTCCGCTGCCGTGGCCACCAGCGCTTCGATTATGGCCCTGATGATGACGTCTGAGGTCGAGGAAGCTACCCTCTCTCCTTTGGCTCGTTCACGTAAAAGGGCGGTGGATCGAGCCCTTGCTAACCTTAAAGATACCCTTGCCGACATCGTCAAGCTTGCATTGGAAGAAAGTTTCCCTTTCGAGGAGTTCAAGGAGGCTCTCGACTATCACATGGGCTTCTTGATCAAGATGCTTGGCGTCTCCGCTGCCAATCCCTATTTCAAGCATTAGAAGGAGGCAGAGCGGACTATTCGACAACTACTCGCTCTTCGTGCTATGGACTCCAAAATCCTTCATCTTGCGTCTGGCGAGGTCCAAACAGTGTTGGAGGAGTGCAATCATAGACTGGAGGAGACTATGTCATTGGAGGCGAGGCTGAAGGAAGAGCTGGAGCGTGCTACGGTCGAGGACGAGCGAGTGAGCCAAGAGCACCAGAAGACTGACTCCTGTATCTCTCACCTGTCTACGGAGATAGCAAAGACCAAGCAAACCATCGCTAAAGCGCAGGCTTTATTGACCACCCAAGTGGAGGCTCGTGAACGGCTGATGGGGGAGTTAGAGGAACTCGGGTCTCGATGACAGTTGACGGCTGACGCCCTTGAGGAGAAAGGTCGCGCCCTCAAGGAGGCACAGCACACTGTCCAATACTTGGTTTCACGCTCTGAGGAGAATATTCGCCGAGAGATCCTGAAGAGGCTAGACCTTAAGCGCGCTGAAGAGATTCGTGAGTTGGAGTCATGGCTGAGAGATTTGTAATTTTCTTTTGATTGTATCATTGTATTCAGATCTCTCTTAATGAATAGAATCGTGTTTTTATCCTAGTCATTGTTCCTCTTATTCTGTGTGTGCGCATTTTTTTTTGTCGCTGCTCACAGTGGGCGCTGTCAAGTTAACCGTCGGTGGATTCACACTGTGCGATTTTTGTCAACTAACGAATTCTAAATGTAGGCGAATTTCATCCACAGGCGAAATTAAGACCAGCTCAAACCGTGGCTAAATCCCAGCTGGGTTCGGATTTTAGGCGAACTTGAGGACCGGGAGAATCCTAACTTTAATTGGGCCTGAATTAGGCAGACCAAAGTGGCACGCGAGCCTAGGCTACCGGGCGCAAACCATGCAAATTCGAATGACGAATTCGACTTGTAGGGGGTTGCGCTTTCAGTGTGCCACGCATCTGTTTGCGGCTTAATACACGCGCCAGTTAAGACGACGTGGGGATATCGTTTCGCATTAAAGGCGATATAGTGGGTCTCTTCATTATTCACACTCGATCTGGACCGTTGGCGAGAGATCGTGTTTAAAACTGCTAGATCTCAACCGCTCGTGCGGGATCCTAAATCGTCCGACCTTACTTTTGATTGTTCAGTTCGAACCATCCAATCGAACGGTGGGTGATCATCTGAGCAGAGGGTATATAATGCTCATCTCCCTTGTTAGAATGAGTTATAGCATTCATTGTTATCTGCAGGAGGACCCAAGCTTTCTCTTACTGCGTCTGAGATGGCTCCGCAAGTTAAGATGACCGCCTCGAAGAAGAGCTGAGGGGATTCCTCCTCTGTCGTCGCTGAGCCCATTGCTACCAAAGGTATCTTTGTATTCCACCCGTGTGAGTTGTTTCGCAATTTTACCTTCTTCGTTGTGTTGTTCAGGTCGAGAGGGTGCACCTGTTGTCGGGAGATCTCTGCCTGAGCCTATCCTTGTTTCAGATGACGAATCCAGTGAGCCCACGACTGTGTCCGCTTCGCACTCTGCTCCACTGCCTAAAACAGGACCTTGTCTCGAGGTTCCGCCTATCATCGCGATTGCCAGTGACCAAGAGCTTGTTCCTTCAGAACTTCTCCCTGTTCCAGCTCGCATCAAAGAGCTGGAGAGTGCTACGAAGCAGGTGATATCCCTCGTTAGTCTTGGTTTGTGGGTGTATTCTGACTTCAAGCAGTCCCTTTTGGATCGCGTGGTCGACCTTAGGTGGCTGGGCGAATCCTGACTCACCGCACGTTGTATGGCGAGGCTGCTTTTCTTAGAATCACGGCTGACGAGCTTGGAGGACTTGTTGCGTGTGGATCCGATGGCTGATGTGGAGCCGTTCTTGTCTCATACCCGTCGTCAGGAGATGTGGGAACAGGAGGTGTGGGCACGGGACATAGCAGACTTAGAGTCCCACATTAGCCTTTTGACAGATCAGCGATGTTTACTGGAGGCCCGAATGGACGTCCTTACCTCTACCATTGCCCGTTTGAAAGCTGAGTTGGAGCAAGTAGAGATGACCCTGAGGGGGCTCTAATTTAAGAGTTGAAATGCTGGTAGGGCCATCAAAGAGGCAACTCGAAATCTTAAGACGCTGTGTCAAGAAGATTCTACTGCTACTTCAACCTTCGAGGTCCGGATTCAGAAGGAGGCTGAGGACAAAGCCTGGGAGGATCACGCAAGACGGGTGGCCATGGTCAAGACCGAACTTGCGTCCTTCAGCTTGCTGGACTAGGTTTTCAGGGCTAAAGTTGTGTTAGGACATTTTGTCTCATTTTGCTTTTAATGTAGTGTTATAACTTGTTTGATTGTAAAGTCATAACTTTGTTCAAACGTATTATCCTAGAGCTAGATGAATGTTATGCTCTTTTGGTTTCCCAGATGTGTTTGTGCATATATTCCTCTTTGTTATTGTTGCCTCCTATCCTTCAACTCTTATCTTGCTTTGTGAGGTCGCCTTGGGCGAATTTCTAGCCAGAGGCGAATTCTAGCCACAAGTGAATTCGAATGCTACGTGGACGATCTAGTCATGAAAAGTCATGACAAAAATGATCACATCAAGGATTTGAAGACAATGTTCGATCTGATGTGGACTCATTAATTAAAGATGAATCCTACCAAATCTTTCCTCGGAATGTCTTACGGAAAATTCCTTGGATTCGTCGTCACTACTAAGGGTATTTACATTGACCCTAATAAAGTGATGGCGATTAACGAATTGCAACCTCCGAGAAACCTTAAGGAGCTCAGAGGACTGCAAGGATGGTTGGCTTATATCCGTCGGTTCATTTTGAACCTTTCAGGAAAATGTCAACTATTCTCCAAGCTTACAAAGAAAGGCGTATCATTTATATGAGATGACGCTTGCCAAAAAGTGTTTGAGAATATTAAGGAATATCTCTCGAAATCCCCTGTGCTCGTCGCACCGAAATCGGGCAAACCGTTCCTTATTTATGTCAAGGCGACGAGCCACTCGTTAAGTGCATTACTTGCACAAGACGACGATAACGGCCATGAACAATCAGTATATTATTTAAGATGGACCCTCGTAGGCGCTGAATCTCGATATCCAATGATTGAGAGGGAGTGTCTCGCCTTGGTATTCACAATTCAAAAGATGCGACATTACTTGGTCGGACAGACTATCTACATCATCTCTAATGTTAACCCAGTCAGAATATTCATGACACAGCCTGCTTTCTTGAATTGGCGGTTAGCAAAATGGGCTTTACTTTTGTCCTAATACGACCTACATTTTAAACAAAAAAAATTGGTCAAGGGACAGGCTATTTGTGATCTCCTGCTAGCTAACCCAAATACAGATACCGCTAAGGTATATGATGATCTGCCGGATGAAACCCACGAAGCCAACGTAACTTCCCATCAACAGGTGTTGTCGTTGTACTTCGACGGTGCCTCTCGAGCAACTAATATAGCAAGTGCTCCTGGATGTTCTAAGATTTCCTCTGGAGTTAGAGTTGTCTTAGTTTCCCCAGAAAAACATGTGATGCCTCGAGCTTACTCGCTGACCGAGCCGTGCTTGAATAACGTAGCCGAGTATAATGCGCTACTTATTAGACTCAGCTTTGCTAAAGAGCTGGTAGTCGAATACCTTGAAGCTTTCGGTGACTCTCAACTGATAGTTAAACAAGTTCAGGGAGAGTATGAGGTCAAAAATCAAGATTTGATATTATATCATAAAGTGGCCATTGAGATGGCAGAATCGTTTGAAGGATTCTTTATCGAATACATTCCGCGCTTACAGAACGCCTACGCGGATGCGTTAGCAGCATTAGCCGTATCCTTGGCACAGCCTACCGAAACAGAACAGTTTGTTACGATGAGGACTCACCAACTCTTCGTGCCAATCTACGATGTAGATGACAAAGAAGAGAATATTAAAAAGTGCATTCAACTCAAGTCAAATTCGAACCCTGAGATTGGCGTTTCCCTATCATCAATTACGTCTTGCATGGAATCTTACCAGAAGACGTGAAGGAAAGGGACTTAATCCGACAAAGAGCACCGAGATTCTACTATAACACGGAGAGTCGAATGCTATATCGTCGGGGATATGATGGTTTACTACTACGTTGTCTATCCACTAAAGAGGTAGAAGAAGTCCTTAGGGAGACACACGAAGGAGTTTGTGGTGCACACCAATCTGGCCCCAAACTTTATGACCATATTAGAAGAATGGGATATTTCTGGCCCACCATGATCAAGGATGCAGTCGCATATGCCCGAACGTGTCACGTGTGTTAAGTGCACACAAATTATATGCACTAACCCCCAGAGCATCTGCATCCTTCGGCTACATTATGGCCTTTTGAGACTTGGGGAATGGATATTGTTGGTCCTATAAATCCCCCATCAGTCAAATGTGATCGATTCATTCTAGCAATTACTGATTATTTCTCCAAATAGGCTGAAGCGATTCCGCTCAAAGAAGTGAAGATGAACAACGTTGTTGCGTTCATCAAGCACCACGTTATCTACTGGTATAGTGTCCCAAGGAGAATCATACATGACAACGGTTCTCAGTTTGTCAGTAATGCATTCATCAGATTTTGTGAGAAGTTCAAAATTCAAGACGTCTCGTTAACAGCTTACAATCCTACAACAAACGGATTAGCTGAAGCCTTTAATAAGACTATCATCAAACTTTTATCAAAACTCGTGAAGACTAACAAACGAGATTAGGATGATAAACTCGACAAAGCCCTATGGGCTTACCGCACCACAGTTCACATGCCTACTGGCGCAACCCCGTATTCTTTGGTGTACGGGTGTGAAGCCGTCCTTCCGTTGGAAATTCAAATTCCATCTCTTCGAATCGCTCTCGCAGCCCAGATGACGACCGAAGAACAACATCAGAAACATCTCAAAAAACTCGAGATGCTCGACGAAAAGCGCTTAGAAGCCCAACAGGACATTGAGTTCTACTAAACCAGAATTTCCTGAGCTTTTGATAAAAAGGTTCGGCAACGAAGTTTTAAAGAAGGAGATTTAGTCTTAACTGAACGACAGCCCATAATCCTTAATTCCAAGAAGAAAGTCAAATTTGAACCCAAATGGGAAGGGTCGTTCGTAGTAGAGACAGTCTATTCAAGTGATGTATATCGACTTATTACCAAGGAAGGGCGACCGGCTTATGATGCCGATAAATGGTAAGTTCCTGAAAAAGTACTATCCTTAGTACTTTCAGGATAACCAGTACCGAGAAGTTCCCAGAAGAATACTGCATCTGGTATTCTTAGGGATAACCAAGTCAGTACAAAAGTGATAAAATAAGAAATCCACATTTAAACTCTGGATGTTTTCGAAGTTGAAGTATATTTTATTATTGATATCGAATTTACCAATTCTCATGAATTCTTTTACTGAGATAAGATTCGACCATTTTGACAGATCAATCATTCCTTACAAAATCCCCTACTAATCAAATCAATTGACGGTGGGCCCACCAAAATTTTTATCCGCCATTTCTTGGTAATTTTCAAAACTTGACATGTTAAGTCCTGATCACTTAACATCAATATCCTCCATCGAGTGGCTAGTACAAGTCGGTATTTCTACTGCTGCCTATATTCCACACTCATTACTTTCAGGTCAAACCTATAAAAGTTAGGGCCAAAGCCAGATTCCCCTCTCGATTCCTTCCATGAACGAGGGGTCCACTTTCAATTTGAGCAATCAAACCTATAAAAGTTAGGATTGTTCTCAACCTCACTTGGTCAAACCTGCAAATAGTTAGGACCAAGATCGAGCCATCTCTTTCGATAAACGAAAGACTTCCACCTATTCCTTTTCAGCCAAACCTATAAAAGTCAAGGCCGAAATCGGAATATCACCTCAATAAATGATGAACCTTTTTCTTGGATTAAGCAACCAATCCTATAAAAGTTAGGGTTGCTTGAATCTTTTCGATTCTCGGAGTGGAGATCCTACTTTTAGTTTCACCTTACTAGATTCTGGGGGTGGAGATCCCACCTTGAGTCTCCTTTCCAACTAGAGATAGAATATAAAATTCTTCCTCTTCAGTATCGGGAGATAGAATATAAAATTCTTCCTCTCCCATTTTTGGGTTTGTCTTTACCCTAAACAAGACCTGGGGATAGAATATAAAATTCTTCCTCTCTAGCATCAGGTTCGTCTTTACCATGAGAAAAGACACAATTCTCAACTTCAAATCAGTGCACTTCATGCACGGGGAATTTTATCTTGACTCCTAAATAGAGATAAGCCTACGCCTAAAATGCGTTGCCGGTTTAGTCTTTCACCGAGTGAAAAAGACACCAGAATACAAGTCTGGGGACTTTTATCCCGAATCCTAAGTAGGGATGAGTCAGCGTCTAATACGCGTTGCCAGGTGCCATATTTCCGTAAGAAATGGTGAAGTCTATGTATTCAAAATCATAGCACCAAGTCTAGGAGAATTAACTCTCTTAGCACAACGTTACATGTGAAACGGGTTTTAATAATTCACATGCTTGCCCGATTCAAAAGGTAATCGGTAAAGACACATCAAATCCGTTAAAGGCTGGAGGTTTGCCGAAAATCCTAAGTCTACATCTAATGCACGTCACCGGTTTAGTCTTTCACTGATTGAAAAAGACACCAGAATATAAGTCTGGGGAATTTTATCCCGAAACCTAAGTAGGGATAAGTCAGCGCCTAACACACATTATCGGGTGCCATATTCCCATAAAAAATGGTGAAGTCTATATATTCAAAGTCATAGCATCAAGTCTAAGTGAATTAATACTCTTAGCGCAATGTTACATGCGGAACGGACCAAAACAATTCGCATGCTAGCCTGATTCAAACGGTAATCGGTAAAGACACATCAAACCCGTTGATGGCTGAGGGTTTACCAAAAATTCTATAAATATTATGGTTGATTATTCCAAACAAAATAGGACTTCATAATAAAAGAGGTATAATAAAACAAGAGAAATATCTTCTATTAATGAAAATTGAGTTTGTAGGGACAAAAGTCACAGTCAATCTACATGAAGCTTATGGCTAAGAACTTGTTGCTCTAACTTCGACAACTCTTCCACATAAGCTTGCTTAAGCTGACCCTACAACATAGCCTTCATGGATTCTTTGTTAGCAGCTAACATCCTAGCAGCCTCTTCTTTCGCCTTGGTCAGCTCCTATTCTGAGAGTTCCAACTCCTTAGACACCATCTCTCGACCACGCTCTTCGTCAACCCTTGCCACTTATAAAATCTCCCAAGCCTCTTCTTCCATTTGAAGTTCCAGTTTAAGTCGCGCTATCTTGCTAGAACTTGATGCGATGGAGGACTTGATATTGTGCAGAATTTGTAACTTGTCGTCAAGGATGACCTTCATCTGATTTACTTTATTTTGACGCATTTGGACCTCAGGTCCAACCGATGCCTGGGTGTCACGCCACGTTCGCAATCAAGATTCCATCTGAGCAGCTATATATGAAGGAGCACTTGTATCTCGAAGCTCTCGGAGTTTTTGAAAATCACGCTCCAGATGATTCAAGTCATCAGCAATAGCTTGCGCCAAGTGTAGCAATCCAATTTTCTCTATTAAGGTTAATCTTAGATCAAGGAGTGGCCTGAATTGACGAAAAGAGGTCCCACTATAGAGGAGTTTGTCAATCACCTTGCCCACGAAAGTAAAAAAAGCTGCTAACTTCCATACAAAGGATAATCTGGTTTGGATCGTCATCTAAAAATAGCGCTTTGACAAGATCGTGAAATTGGGACGGAATCTCTGTAGGAAAAATAGGAATCGAATATTTCAGAATGTTAACTTGAATATCTCCAAGTTTTGGGGTGGAGCTTACCAATACCGACGGAAGTTCCCTCAGCTGGATTTCCAACACTTGATTCCATCTACCCGATCTCATGAACTGGTGGAGACGCTGCAAAAGCAACAGCAGTCGATGTATCAACTTTTTCGGTTGGTCCGATGACTTGTTCAATCAGATTAGTCCCCACACCTGCGATGGTCATCTCAGTTGTTAAGAGTGGGAGATGAGTCGGAGTAATCGACGAATGATCTTGTGCAATAATTCCTGCCGCTTGCGGAAAGTCAGGACCCTTAGAAGCATCAGATATCTCAACGTTGATGTTTGTACCAGTCTCAATGACTGGTCCTATAAGTGAAACTCCTCTATAGTTACGTAAATTTGAGATAGGAATAACTGTTATAGAGGGGTAAAATTTATACCTGTAGAGGAACCGGGATCGGAGGATGCTTCAACGGTATCATGACAAACTTGCTCTAACAACATATCGTTAGATACCAGAAGGTCTGATATCAGATCAGATGGATGGTGGTCCGACGTCTCAAAAGTAATTTCTTGAAAGGGATCCTCATTATCCGAATTCTCTGTATGGATACCTACGGAAGAGTCTGAATTTTAAGACACAGGAAGAGAAATTGGGAATCTATAACAAATAAGAGTTGGATTTACCTTTGTTAGGGACAGCAAAGTTCACAACCCTAATATTGGCACCTATTTCTTGGAGTTTTTCTAAAAGAGCCAAAATCATAGAAATAATTAACGGAGGCACGAATTCAGAATCTGTCAATTCCCAAAATCACCATTTGAAAGGTATACTACTGGTGTTAGATGTACCTAGGTTAAAGACTATCATAGACGAACCAGGTCCTACCCAAGTACCTTCACTGGTTTCAATAGTCATATCCACTACAGCGTTATCGGGCTCATCGAGAGTGGCTCCGTATACTTGCTATGAAGGGTTAGGCTCTTGAAATGAATCAAAATCGGGAAAAGGAAGATCATAAATGGTCTCACTCTGGTCATGTCCCCCTGAAATGCAGATTCACTAAGTCTAACAGGGGATAGAATCAAAAGACAGGCAAAGAGTTGAAACGTTACCTTCCTCAACAATGGGTGTGTCACCGAGTGGTTCTGCGTTGGAAACTGACAATGTAACGCGTCGCCTAAAAACCATCTTCTGACGTTTACAAGGCCGCGTCTTGTTAGGATCCGCAGGTCTACTCGGTATGGATTCAACACATGGTTCAATTAGGGGAATAATTCGAGCCACGGTCTGGGAGCGAGTGCGAGTAAAACGATGACCTTTCACTTCCTCTCCCTATTCAGAACCTATTCCTGGAATTTCAACAAACATTTTGTGAGGATAAGTGGGTAAAGTTTTCCACCTTTTTTGGGTCTTGAGTCGGCGAATTCGATCGGCGACTGTCAGATCCAATAGCTCTTTGAAAAAGGACTCTAACAAACCTGTGTCGAGTTCCTCTTCATCATTGTCCACTACCTTATCCTTACCACTGGCAACATCTGCCTTTGAACCTTCTTCTCCGGAAAAGAAGGTATCATCCTCTTGTTCCTTATTTTTAGAAGGACCGGCAAGTTCTTTGCCTTCCCTCTTCTGGTACTCGGCCTCATAAACCATTTGGGTAGCAATCCGAGCTGCTACCTCGGCCGTCAACTCTGCAATCGGCTTCACTGCGATGGACTCGTTGGCCGCTAATAACCAGCGACAATATAAGAAGGTAAATTCGAGGTGGCGTTCAGCAACCGGAAGACTAAACCTGGCACCAGTACAACCCATAACATTCCACAGCCATGCTCAAGCACCGTCTACTAAGCCACCGCGAGTCCGGAGTTCTGAACTTGGATTCCCCACATATATTTGATCATACCCAAGTTGTTGTGCAAACCTACACGGTAGATACAGTTTTATGTAATAATAATTCTTTACTCAGAAAATTACATAACCTGGCCTAATGTTCACTAGCCAATCAAAACATCCAGTGTTAAGGCAGGTCCGACCAGTACCAGGTTTCTCCACGTCAGCTAATGAATCACCATAACGACCCAAAAAATCAAGGGAAGCATGTCGAGACGACCCAACATTTATGGTCTTGTAGCCGTTTCTGTATGTCCATGAACCCCCGTCCTTTCCATTTATAATCTTCTATCAGATGCAGCAAGGGGACAGATTGGTTCGCAACCTTTGGTGCATCCATCATGTCAGGGCGATGAAGAACAAACCACGCCATCAAGTACGTATAAGGCAGCTCCACCTTGGCTGTTTGGATTACAGCACTTGGTTTACTTCCTTCCTGGGTGAAAGTATTAATCATTTGGCAAAGACCACGGTGGATATCGGCGATCATTGCTGGGAGAAGAGAAAGATTTTTCTGGTAAGCTAGTTAAACAGCGAGGTAAAGTACCTCCATAGGTAGAACATCCGTGGGTTGATATGGGACTACGCATTTCTTTAACCAAATGGTAAGATAACCAGCCAACAGAGTCATCGGGTGAATAGGCTTCATTGTATGCCATAATAAAGTGTGAAACTTAGTCCCGGTGGGAAAATCATCCTCGATACCGGCGGTAGTATAGGAATGAGCGTCGGACTTCTTGATTAACTCATTAATCTCTGACGGAGTCAGTGGCCTCAACTCACAAATCGCTTCACCAGAATTGTTTTCTAGATTTTTGAATAAATAATTTGTAAATCTTTTCAAGCTGATTTGCGGTTTGGTCCTCTTCGATAATGGTTCGGCACCTACCAAAGCTACATAGTAATGGCAGGTGAGATCCCACAAAGTGTCGTAGCGATTCGGGGTAGTCGATTTCAACTGACGTAACTCCCGATTCGAAGTGAAATATTCTTGGTATATCATATTTCCCATTAGCAAACCCAAAACCTTGTTCATCTCATGAAGAGTTAATCCTAGTTCCCCATGCTTCGTCAGAAATGTATTCGTGTCGGGATTGTAAAGCTCCATCAACGCAAGGAAGTGGGAAATATTGATAGTCAGTCCATACATAGTGGCACGAACGGCCGCGTATAGCCCGCTAGCCTTCAGTTCTTCACCCTATCGGGCGAGGACATAGCCGGTTAGGCGAGACCACCAAAGTTTATCGGAAGAATGGACCTAACCATAACATCTGTGGCTATTGGCAGACATCTCTCTCCCCAGTCTCGCGAGGCGATTCTTCAAAGTGTTAGCAACCGTACATAGCTCGCCTCATGGCGGGTCATTCAATCCCAATACACCGGGATGCAATCCGGTAACACGATTTCTGTTACTCGAACTGGGAGTGGAATGATGAGTGATGTATCCGCAATGGACGCATTCAAGTTCCTCCGTCAGATCCCACGGCATCTCTCGTTTAAAAGCCTGTTGTCGTAGTTCAATCAATGAGCGATGACGAGGAATATAAGGGATATATAGAAAGCCCCCTTCATCCTTATGCAACCATTGCTCAGCTTTGAGGGGCACGATAATCGGGTCCTCAACAGAGTCACTGAATAAATAATATGGTTTCTTTAAAGGATGAGTGGAGTTGATGTCTTCAACCAGAGGTGTGTCAGTAATCAATTGCCATAAGGTACGACGATCTCCTTTACATATTAGCTGGGAAAGTTCTTCGGGTGCACCCGGAGCAAATTGGGGGATAGCCGAGATGAGCATAGGATCTTTAATGGAAGCATAAGCCTCGCCAGAGCGGCCTTCTACCGCTTTGGTGTTGATCGCCTTTGAAAGGAATTCGACTGAAACAAATAATGCGCATTTACAAAATGTAATTATGATATTTCCTATTTATCTACGCATGCGTTGAACTCATCTCATGGAGCGGTGAGATAGAGTCATGACCTTGTAATTGGTGAGACGATTTCAACAGTATCATGCGCGCGCAAGACAAGGCACACTATCGCACAACAACACGACAACATACCTCGTCTTGCGTAATGCAATACAATGTGAAATCACCCCAAATTGATTAAAATGCATTTTGACCAAGCAAAACGCGGTTATGAAGCGGCCACACCCACGAAGGAGAGTGGCGGCTCTTCCCAATTGCCTCACGAAGGAGAACAAAGCGGGGGTATAATATACAACATGTCCATATGGGTTTCTAATCAAAAAAGGAGAAAATGCTTATTAATTAGGCGAGACGATTTAGACTGCATTATACACACGAAGCACGATGTACATGGTCATATAAGTAACATGACAACATACCCGCCCGTCCTCCGGAGTATAACATAGCTAGAAATCGCCCCAAGTTAATTTTGGCGTGTTTTGACCAAGCAAAACACGGCTATGAAGCGGTCACATCCCCGAAGGAGAATGACGGCTCTTCCCAATTGCCTTACCAAGGAGAACAAAGCGGGGACGCAGGATGCAATATACAGCATGATATGTTAATGTTGAATTTGTGAATAAAAGAAGTGATGATGTTATACCTGTGCAACTGAAAGGCTCGGGCTCAGGTGACTGGGTAGCAGAACAACCCCTCGAGGCGCGTGATCCCCTCAGAAATAGCAGAGCAGCTAGGTGGCAAGCTAAGCAAGGTGAATTATGCATGGGAACCTCCCATAGAAAAGAAATACTAAGCACAAGCCCCTTCAAGCAAATTCCCGACCCACGCCAACTCTAGGTTAGGTAAGCCAACATAGAGTTGGTCATACCCAAATTGCCTAGAAAAACGAGAAGGTGTGTATGGTTCAATGATGCATTCCTCTGCCAAGCGGAAGACCAGATACCCCAATCTAATATTGAGGAGCCACCTGAAAACGCTTCCCACCAAAGATGAAAATTCCCCTAATTCAACATCTACAAAATCTGCATCCTCATCTCCGACCCCATCAAAATCAGGAGCGCAGCAGAAAATCCTTGTCCCCCTGCGACAAAAGCTGTCGAGCCCGAACTATGTATGTGTGAGTCCACGTGGCCAACTCGAGCCTCTGCAAAAAGGGAGTAAAAACTTCATTCTCTTTAGTAAGCCCTGTCATCAATGAGGGACAATGCAAGACAAACCAGGCCGCCAAGTAAGTGTACAGCACTGGCACACGAGGTTGGAGATTCCTCCGAACTTTCCTCCCAGCAACATTAACTTCTTGGACGTTGATGAATTCAGATATCAACATCCTCAGCCCACTCTGTATGCAGGCTACCATAGCAATGAGGAGGCTCAATGGTCTCCCGTGAGCCAACAAAACAGCCGGGTATACTACCTCAGCTAATATTGATTCAGCAGGCTTCGATGGCACCACGCATCGTTTTAGCGACAACATCAAGAAACCAGCAAGAAGGGTAGTATCAAAGATAGGAGTGGCAGCCTAGTGATGAAAGCTCTCAAATTCGACACCAACTTCAAACCCGTCCTCCTTATGCTCGTTCTTGTAAATAGCCTCTAAAGACTTAATACAGGCCTTAATGCCCTTGGGAGACACTACAACAAGTCGAGTCACGACCTTATCTCTCCTGCTTAGGTGCCGGAAAAGATAGTCCGCCCACGTAGTATGCATGATACCCCCTCCACGCATCCCTACCAGGTGAATGCAGATGTGAAAGTGATACATAAACTCCCAGAAGGTGGCATAAATCTCTAGATGTGCCGCTCTCAATATAGAGAGCTCTTCCATAGTGGGAATGAACTCTTCATAGGGCATCTCTCCAAATGGTAGCCCTGATATAGCCTGCATTTCATGGAGAGAAACCCAACTCTCTGACAGGCATGAAAAATGTACAGCTATCTGCATTATACCTCTCCAACATAGCAAAGAAGTTAGGATAACTTTGAACAATCCCATGCCTGGTGGCCAACATTAGGACTGTGAGGCCCGATTGAGAAAGTGGCTCCCTGAGGTCCGCCAAGACGAAGTCCGCCATACGAGTCCACCGGCTACCTTCTCCAGAGAATAACCAGCCAGGAGACCGAAATGCTTGCGTAGGGAATTCGTCCTGAGCAGCAATGAATTGGCGAATAAACAGATTCTTCGGAAGGGTCCCCTCTTGATCTAGATCCTTTTTCTCAAATTCACTAGGATTCAGGCCCTTGAGTATCTGAGTTTGGCCCTCGGAATCAAGCGATACACTTGCTCTCTTTTGAACGAGATCGAAAGCCAAACTTCGACGGCAACTAACGTGCAGGAAGTGTAAGAGAGGATACATCCTCTATATGCTAGGAAGGAAGAAGAAATGGTTGTCGATTCTTCACAATAGCCTGGAGTCCTCTACAATAATAAGCTGCTCATTTGCTGTTAAATGATCTCCAAACAAGAATGTAGGCTTTGGAAACTAATCATGGCCTATTGGCGTCTCCATATCTAAATTAGTCATTAAGATCCTGAGGGTGGGGCATCCCTCTTCTGTTATCAGGCATGCCCGCTCTGAATCAGGAAAGGTGCACAACGGGATTCTTTGACGAAGATCGAAAACTTCTTCCTTATCCAGACCTCCAATATATCCAAAGTAATATTCTTGAGGGAGTGGCGCATGCGGGAAGAACACTGCAAAACCAAAAACAAAGGTTAGCAATCATAGTAAGCTACTGATATAAATCTGATGAAATGGATTAAAACAAAGTGGTTAGGCCCCATGTGTTAAATCTTAAACACAAGGGCCAACCTTGTGTTATGAATCATAAATGCAAGAGTCAAGACTTGCGTTACAAAAGTTGAACGCAGCAGTCAAAACCCACGTTTAGAGATTAAACGCAGGAGTCAACATTGTGTTTTAGAATAAACACACAGTCCCAACTCTGCGTTTTCACAAAAAATGAACGAGTCATCTTACTCGTTATCAAGAACCTATCTAGGATTTCAAAAGAACTTGTCAAAAGCAAATTAATTTTGTTCATCACCAACCACTACAAAGGGGATCATGAGGCGGTGGCGTCAACAGAGTCCCCGCGGGAACAAGAACCTCTCTGACCCCTTTGGCCAACGGTGTCTCCGAAGCCGCTCTAGTGCCCTTTCGAAGCCCTGAACTCCGTCTTCACGATGCCATCCGTGCAGTCGATCGGGAAAGATGAAGATCGTCGGGGTTTCTTTCTGTCAAAGTTAACAAGAATTCACATTCGTAGAATCAAGACAAAAATGGAAACAGTCGAATGACTCTTGCTTTAATTACACAGATCTATTTATAACAGCCATCAAACTATTAAAGAGGTACGGAATTATAGGAGAGAAGCCTAACCGTTTTAAAACACAATCTTCAGTGTTAATGGATAAAATTAGTTAGACTTTATCCTTAACGCATAACTCACCTCTGCATTCAATTTCCAAACGCTCGGCCCAGACCTGCATCATGAGAGTTCTTAACTCTACGTTTCGGACCTCAAACGCAAAGGTCACCTCTGCGTTGCAATTATTTTAAACGAAGGGTCCACCCTTACATTTTTAAACATTATACTTATTCTCTAAGATCATGAATTATTATAACGGAGTGTTATTAAACCTCTGTATCTCCTTAGCAGAATCTAAGTTATTTCAGCTATCAAAATTCTCATCAAGTTAATACTATAATGCGGACGACCATTATCCCCACAGAGTTTGAATTTAGCTTGCATCAGTTCCAATGTGATGACAATTCCTCTGTTAAAATCAACTTATTGATCCTCATCAATAGAACAATAAGTCCCCAAAATCATTCAAATCATGATCAATTTATTAGCTCTCCTCGGCAGAGTAATAAATGATTAACTTATCAACCCTCTTCAGGAGAGTGATAAGTTTTTAAATTTTGTTCAAATCACAAGTATCGCAAGTCAACGCTCTGATGATAAATCACTTAGCAATTTTCCCCTGCAAGACGCTAAATCTCTTAAAATTGTGTTCAAGTCGCATGAACATTTTCCCGTCACGTTAATACCACACCTCTGACAAACCAGCTTATCAACTCTCGTCAATAGAGCGATAGGTCCTCAAAGTTACCCTGATCGTAGTATTTTTCTGTCACGTTAACACTACACCTCTAACAAAACTAGCTTATCGACTCTCATCAATAGAGTGATAGGTCCTTAAAGTTTTCCTGATCACAACATTTTCCCGTCATGTTAACACTACGCCTCTGACAAAACCAGCTTATCGACTCTCGTCAATAGAGCGATAGGTCCTCAAAGTTACCCCGATCGTAACATTTTCCCACCAAGTTAATACTACACCTCTGGCACTTATAGACTTCTTTTAGTGTTTAAAGCAAAAGCAAAACGCAGGAAAAATTCAACTGATCAACCCCATCCTAAGGGAATGATGAGTACTTATCCCCAGCAAATGGAAATTTTTTGGAATTATCTTAAATGATAATAATGAGAATTTTCTAAATCAAGCCTATTATGGAAATCTATGCTAAGTTAAAATCATACCTCTAGCATTTCTCAAGTAATTTCATTGCTTCAAGTCAGAACATGACACATGTAAGAAATAATGGAAAGCCAATATCACTTTTTATTCAAAAGCAAAAAGAAAGTGATATAAAACAAGATTGTTCTTATTAAAGGAACAATGCAAGATCAAGTTCACTCATTCACCAAATTAAAAGAAGCAAGTTGAGCTTTGACGTCAGAGAGCTTCTCCGTGTGGTTGGCCCACACCATAGCCTTAGCCTTCTTTCGTAGCTCATCTTCAGTGGGCGTTATAGTAGTAGCTACCTCCTTCTTCGTCCTTTCAAGAGCCTGAGCTTCTCTATAATAACTTAAAAGAGTGTCCGCATTTTTGGCATTGAGTACATTAACAATAGCTTCTTCGCGACAAAGTTGAGCCTTCAATCTGAGCACTTCTGCCTCAGCTTCAACAAGCTTTGCGTGAATGAGGTCTAGAGAAGCAGTGGAGAGCTCCAACTCTCTTTGTCTTAATACACTTTGCTCCTGCAAAAATCTCTTTCTCAGCTAGACTTAGCTCAATTACCTTACGGCGAGCTACTTCCTCAACCTGAAGATCAGCAAAAGTAGATACAATTTGTGTCTGAATATCCGTACGACCCAGGGCCTCGAAGTACTTTAGTTGTGCTTCCAAGTGAGAAATGGCTTCCGAACAATACTCAAAGTATTGAGAGTCACCCACACTTTTGACACTATTTAAGCTAACTTCTAGAAAAGACTTAAAGGAATCAAAAGTGCCCCGACCAGCCGTTACAACTTTAATCACCTTCTTCGTAAGACTGTTCAAGTACCCTAAAGAAATGTGGAGGAAGTCAGGTGTATCTATGAGGCTTGAAATAGTAATTGGAGATGGTCCCCTAGTCCCTGAGATAGGCGTGTCAAAGCGAGGCTAGCAGGTAACCTAAGTGTAGAAGTTGCAGAAGCAACAGAAACATCTAAGTGCGAAGGGCTTGATGTTAAAGCCATCATGGTCCCCGCCTATCCCTATTGGTGCAAGTGAAATCCTCATCAGTGTTGTCGACGGGGTCGTTGCCAAGCTTGACTGGGGTTGTTCTTGCTAAGGAGTCACCACTTGTATAAGTAGCTGCTCAGCAGGAGGAGCTTCAGCAACGGTCTCAAGAGTGGGTGAACCTACATTCAAAAAATGGTCAGAATGCGGAAGGGAGATGTAGAGGAATTCGAAATAAACTAGCCTTACCGGTGACAGAAAAAGGCACAAAAGCGGATGCTTTATCTGACGTAGTCTTGGGGACATCATCAAAAGTGGTGATATCGTCTATAGAATCATGTTCTTCGTTCCCATCATCACCACCTATGTCAATCTCAGTGTCTTAATCCCTATCCTCTGTAGAGGAAACTTCATAATCTACCTTTTCCTCATCATCATGCTCAGAGGAACTAATGGCCACAGCTGGTCTAACCAAGAGCCTGTTAGGGTTCTGGTTTTGAACCTACACTTTTGTTTTGTTTTAATTTTTTACGAAAAATTTATAACTAATTTTTAGTGATTGTGGCTTATTACAGGTTTATATCAGAGTTGAAGATCTAGATCAGCCATGTTTACAATCATTTAGGTATTATTTATATATCGTGTGTTATTCTCTAAGCTCAATATATATTTATACACACACTTAACATCATGTTTACATTGTATTGTTTTACAAAAGGTTTGCAATACACCTCTTTATCAAAATCAAGTGTATATGTTTACGTATTTACACATATATGTGCACATTTGCTAAAACGATGATCTTTTACAAATGGGTAATGTAATTTTCAAAATTTCTTCACAAATATGTTTAATATCATGTTTATAAACTAATCCCAAAGTTTTACATTTTTTAGAATTTCTTTGATATTTTTTAACAAGGTTCAAAGTTAAAATTTTCTATGTACATGTTTATGAGTCGACTCATGAATAGTATTGAGTCGACTCACAAACTACTACGTAGTTTACAATTTGTTTCTGATGAGTCGACTCACAAACATCATGAGTCGACCCATCAGGTTGAGTCGACTCATGTCTGTCATAAGTCGACTCATAAACTGTACTGGAATATGTGTTTTGTTTCTGCTGAGCCGACCCATGCATGATGAGTCGACTCATGAATTTTATGAGTCGACCCATAAGTTGTTTTTTAGCCTGTAACGATTACTTATGAGTCGACTCATGAACAGTAATGAGTCGACTCATAACACTATAACGGCTACTTTCAGTTTTTGTCTTCTTCTGGCTTTTTGGTCTTTTTACTTGGGTTCTTGCTGATGTTTTGGGTTGTTATAAATACTCCAGTGCATTTAACATTCTGACCAACCAATAGATTTATTTAATTAAAAGTTTACAAGTGTTTAAGAGGTTTTTAAAGCCTTATTTCAAGTTTTGTTTCAAAAGAGAAGTTTTACACAAAGAAGAAGGTTTCAATTTCAATTGAGGAATTCATCCTCATCATCATTTCTTCAGTTCTTTGTGTTTGTAGAGAAGTTTTTCTAAACTCTTTTATATAGCTTATTGATTGTCAATTTCATATTCATATCTTGCTATATTAAATTGAGTTGGAATTTTATTGTTCTCATTTATCACACACACCCTTATTGAGCTTAGATTATTTCATACAATATATTAGTAGGTATTGGTGTGTGAATTAGTGAGAGTGGGATTCATTGTGTTCTCATTCATTATAGAGAACAAAACATTGTATTTGAACATATATTGTGAATATCACTTGTATTACACTTGTACACCGAGAGAAGTGTGTGGTGAGAGACGGGGTCGAATCCAATAGGAGTAGCGTCAGTTGACGAACCTAGGGAGAGGTTGTATCTGAGCACTTGAGGAGGAGGACACGGGCTAGAGACCAACATTTAGTGTGTATAGTGTGATTGCATAGTGATTGATTGTAAGAGTTTTCGGTGAGCTTGAAAACCGAGTGTGTAGAAGTTTCAGCTTCCAAACCGGGTTGTGATAGTGGAGATCTCCTTGCATATTGTATGTTTGTGTTTGCTTGGCGTTCATCTTTATTTGTGCTCATATCATATATCGCTTTCATCTCTTTATTGTGTCACATTTATTTACACTTGTGTTTATATATCCTTGCATATATTTCACCATATAGGATATATCTCTTTGTTCATATTGCATATTCTTGTTCATAACATATTGTCTATCTATCTTGCAAGAATAATTTATTAATAAGATTTAATTAGCATAAATTCGGATTAGATTAGCATAAGACCCTAATCACCCCCCCCCCTCCTCCTAGGGTCTAACAGAGCCCTGTTGTCGGGCTAAGCCTTGACTCACCAACCTGCAGTATTCATATGGAAGGAGAGGGAGAGTGTTGCTCCTCGTGCTCCCTTAGTGCTGATACCGGAGCTTAGGGAGAGCCTACTACCAGCCTCGATTCAGCATCTTAAACCATCAATTCTTCTTCTTTCTCTTTAGGAGGATAATAAGAAGAAGCTTCACTGGACAAAGCAGAGCCACTTGAACGAAGTCCAGGCCTATGTGGAAGTACCGTAATTGAAGGCTCTTGATGTTCTTCTTCCAGAGCCTTGAAAGCATCAGCCATTCATTTTGGCTTCCGTTGACCTTTAGCAGGAAGGGACTTGACCATCAGCTTTCGGCGAGTCCGTTTCTCATACTGGCCGACCTCTTCTACCGTTAGAGCTCTTTTCTTAGTAGCTCTTATTGTAGGAGCATCAGGCACTCGGGGTTCTTCTACCTAAACTAGCTCAACTACTTGTTCCTCCTGTGGTTCAGCGGACGGGTCCTCAAAAGATAAGTACTCATTAATCCCTCTCAGATGAGATGTCTTAGACCTCCTCCTCGAAGCATACATACATCTGATCTCTTTCAGACAAGACCTATTCAAGTTGTATTCCTAATTTCAGGAGGTAGCGGAATACTAATTGCAGAAACCTATAAAGGTATAAGAATTAGGTGTCTTGTGGGGAAGCTTGAAAATGGCCTTTGTACAACCGGGCACCGAATAGTACCAAGCTCTGGCTCCCTCATATAGATTGCGCACGATTACAAGCTGAGGTCGAGGATTCCAAACATATAGCTGGTCATATCCAAATTCATGAGCAAATCTATATGGCTGATAGGGCTCAATGAAGCACTTGCCACCCTACCTGAAAATCAAGTAGCCTGGCCTTATATTGAGGAGCCAACGAAAAACACCCCCACTCAACTGAGTGAATTTGTTGGGGCCTACTATGTCCTGAAATGTTGCTCCATATACCCTACCTTCCAAATCGAGGAAGCAATAGAAAATGTGGTAATGGGTGTCCCTTGTCAAGATCTGACGGATTCTGACCATATAAGTCTCCTCCCACTTTGCAGATTCCAGTCGTTGCACAAGTGGGATGAATGAGTCACTTGAGAAGAAGCCGCACTCATCAATGAGGGATAGTGAGACACATACAATGCCATTAAATAAGTGTATGGCATTAGCACTCGAGGGTTGGGAGTCTTGAAAATTTTGCCCTCCTTAGACTCTACCTTTGGGACTTGGACAAAATCCAAAGCCAACTCCCTCAGTCCACTCTGCAGACAACACACCATAGCTGAAAGGAGATTCAACAGCTTTCCATGAGCCAAAAGAACTACGGGATAAATCACTTTTGCAACCAGGGCGTCAATCGGTCTAGTAGGGACGACGCACCGCTTCAATAACAACATTAAGAATCCTACCAACAACGTAGTGTTAGAGATGGGGATCTGAGCTTGATAATGAAAGATCTCGAATTTCGTGTAAGCAGGAAAAATATCCTCTCTAGCCTCATTTTTTGTAGTGTGAGGTGGCAACGTCAATCCGGGTCTGGATCTCCTCCGAAGTACTTGCAGCCAACCTAGTCACTTAGGCTTCTTTCTTTGTTAGATTTTAAAACAAGTACTCTGCCCAAGAGACTTGTTTCACACCACCTCCTCATGCCCTTGTTTGTTGAGTACAGATATAGAAGGGGCACATGACTTCCCAAAGGGTGGAATAGACTTCAGGGCTGGTCTTCCTTAGAATCTTTAGTTCTGTTGAGCTGGGAATGAATTCTTCATAAGGTAAATCCCTAAAAGGCAAACCCAAAATGTCATACATCTCATGGAGAGCGAAACCTAACTCCCCAATTGGTGTAAAGAAGGTACATGTCTTAGGATTATATCGCTCCAAGATAGAGAAGAAATGGTAATGACTTTGGGCAATCTCGTACTTGGTGGCCATCACCGGAGTCTTCAAGCCAGCTCGAGTGAGAGGAGCATCCAATTCCTCCAAAACAAACTTGGTCATATGGGTCCACCATCCCGTCACTGAAGAATGAACCCAACCGGGAGATCTAAATATTTGAGTAGAGAATTCCCCTTTCACAGCCATGAATCTTCTAACAAAAGTGTTTGATGGCTGACCACCTCACCAATTGGGTATTCTTTAGTAAACAGGCCCGGTCTCAAAGTCGTTACCTTCCTGTTATAGCCAACTATGCGAACACCCTGGAACGTTAAAGTTCTGATAGTAACTTCGTCTTGTTCTTTGATAAGATCGCAATCCATATGACGAGGAATTGAAGCACATTAGAAATATGACATTGAGAATATCTTCTCCATATTAGGCAGAAAGAGATGGCGATCTCCAACCTTCCTCAGCCATTTATAGTCCCCGTCATAAGCGACTCCTACTTCAAAATCAATGTAGTCTCCAAAAAGAAATGTCGGTTTAACGAACAACTTCCTACTCATGCTCTCAAACCTGGCATCCATGACCAACATTCGCAGAGCTCCAGAAGAAGCCTGAGTGATCGCCTCGACACGTTCCTTGTCAGTCATACAGAAAACGGGAAGCTCCTGGTATAGATTAAAGATCATATTTACATACACACCGCCCTCATGGTCGAAATGATGATGAAAAGGGAGAGGCTCATTGGCGTATCGCACTGCAAATGAAGAAAGCAACCAGTCAGTATAGAAGCAGAATTAAAAATACTTAATTCAAACACAAAAGTTGAATGCTACGTTGGCAAATTCAAACGCAGACGTTGAATCCTACGATATCCAAGTCAAACGTAGAAGTCAAAATTTACATTAGCAAACTTAAACACAGAAATCAATATCTGTGTTAGCAAACTTCAACACAAAAGTCAACATCTGCATTAGCAAACTCAAACGCAGAAGTCAAAATCTACGTTAGTGAATTCAAAACGCGAAAGTTGAATCCCACGTTGGCGAACACGAACGTAGAAATTGAATTCAACATTTCGAATTCCAAACAACAGAATCCCAATCCTACATTACATCATCATAACGAGTTTCCTCATTGATTCAAAAGTTTAGAACTTGTCGTAGCAAATTTTACAGTCACGAAGATCACACTTACCACCGATCAAAGGAAATTGAGATGGCGACACGCCTGCCTGAGTCGCAGCAACATCGACCGACGAAGTTGGTGGCGAGCTCCGAGCCACGGTGAAAGCGGGCTTTATGGGTCAGGAGACGATTTTCTTCCTGGGTGCCATTGATATCGCTTGAGGAAGAAGATGAACAGGGTTCACCGGAGTTTAAAACGAAAATTTTTCGTTGAAATATTTCGGAGAAGAAAGGGAAAGAGTCGAATGACTCTGGATTTGACCCCAGTGATCTATTTATAGACATCTGTGAGCTGTCAAATCAGGACAAGATTCTAGGCTAGAATCCCACCAAACACGACCTCTGTGTTCGTATTAAAGTTGGTTAAACTTCTGAACGCAGAGTTCAACTATGTGTCTTAATGCTCAAGCACAAAGTCCACTGGTGCATTTTAGCGTCACAAAATAAACATTTTGGCGACTAAGGCTATGACATAGCTTCAAATAAATAAAGAGAAGCTAATATTGGCCATCAAAGTGACGAAAGCCGAGAAGAAACTGGCCTATAATAAGAAACTATGCAGCCTCTTGGATGAGTACAGACAGGTTATAATTATGGATGCTGAAACCATCAAGCTCAATCTGTCGCGCAACTCATCCTTCTAATTGACTTAACATTCCAACCAAGATTAACAAAGCCAAAAGGAGCTCAACTTCACTGAATATGACCTCGTTGACAAATTTGTAGATGTTGTTTCTATAGTGGCTTCACTATCATCGGCTCTCTTATTACTTAACTCCTGTGGCTACGCGTTGCGTGTTCATCAATGCCTACAAGAATCTTCTAACTGGTGTTGTTAACAATGAATACACATTCATATAAGTTGAAGGAGTATCTCAAGGATCCAAACAAATTCGTTGTCACTATCGCATTTGTTACATTGACTGAGATGACTTGGACTTTAGCTTGTTTGACTAAGTTCATTGTCATCAAGGCATAAAAGTTATCTTGTTTGGTTTAACAACGATGACTTAGGTTTTAGCTTGTTTGACTAAGTTCATTATCATCAAGGTACAAAAGTTATCTTGTTTGGTTTAAAGAAGCAGAACTATATTCCCAACAATCAAGTTTGTAATGTCTTCAAATCAGACAGAGTGAATAATCATTCAACAAGTTGGGAGATTCAAAGTATTCCAAAAATTTGTCTCAGTCAACCGCGAACTTTCAAAAACTTTGGAGGGGGTTCTTAGGCTGTGTAAAAATCACAACAGATAGATGGCTCCTACCAAACTTGTAAGGACCATGAATTTTTGATACTAGCTAAAATAATTTTTTAGTATTTTAAAATATTTAATTATGATTTTTAAAAGAGTTTTTGTATTTTTCTTGAATTTCTACAATTTTCTATGATTTAAAGTCTAAGTTTTATATTTATTTAAATGATA
>BQKN01060770.1:68043-83825 GCA_022839385.1 Asparagus kiusianus | reverse complement strand
TGTAATAAGGGTATGTTTGACCCATATTTTATGTCGGGGATGATTTATCATTGATGATATGTCTATTTTTATTCTGGGTTGTCTTTATATTCTCGCTATCCGAGATCGGGGACCTGTGCCTTTGCATTGTATTTATTTCCAGACGCTTAGCGTATTGGATTGAGAAGAAAAGAAAAGAAAAAAAAGATAGTTGTAGGTGTCAAAAAATGCTAATAGATATCCCAAACATAGAGAAGATCACTCAAAAATAACCTCATACTGTCTTAAAAGAAAAATTAAGACGGATATAAACTGTCTCGCCAGCGAGACAGTGTTTGCTGTCTCGCCAGCAAGACAGTCTTTGCTGTCTCGCCAGCGAGACAATGTTGAAATGGTCAAAACCACCTGGATAACTGCCACACATGTGTCCATTAACTGCTAAAAGACGTGGGAAACATCGTGGGCAAAAATCACGTGAATAACTGCCAAAATAACGGAGTTTGAAACATGGGAAGGCAGTTACAACGAAAACTGTCAGGAATATTCCTTTTCCGAGACAGTATTTACTGTCTCGCGGGCCGAGACAGCAAACACTGTCTCGCCCGCCGAGACAGTAAACACTGTCTCGCGGCCTTAACTTGCTGTTTTGTTGTGTTTTTTAGCTACGTGTCCCAGAGGCTATAAATACCCCCTAGGGTCACTTCTGACGAGGATCGAGCATTTGTTAGAGCAATCCAGAGCAGAGAGAGCAGAGATTTAAGTTCTTGGAGCAATTCCTTGAGATTCGAGCTTTGACTTGATCTTAAGAAGAACGACTATCTTACTTTGATAAGATCTTCGTTTCAAATTCTCACTTCGATAAACGAAGGCAGAATCATTAAGCCCCCTCTTCACGATCTGTGATTCGGCGGTCCACGAGCTAAAGCGCTCCCGGCCCAGGCAAAGTCCCACAAAAACAAGAATCGATAGACGGTTTTTGTGTTATTTTCTCAAAAGTTGTAACTTTTCTTTTGTTGTGTAAAAGAGGTCTTATAAAAAAGACTATTTCTTTGAATTTATTGTAATCGAAAGAAGATATAATGAATTCAGCAGCAAACCCAACTTTTTGCGAAAACAAACTGGCGACCACAGTGGGAGGCAGCGGCCTCGCTGTCGAGGCCGCAGTGTCGCAGCCGATCAAGATCATCGTCAGCGAAGAGATCGAATATGAATTCGATCAAGCAAAATTTAAGGAGTACTTGTCATCCTCATCCTCAAAATCCTCCTCGCCTCGCAAAAACAGGAGGATTTCTTTTTCCAAGAAAGTTTGCAAGTCTGCATTGCCTACGAAGGCCGCAGGTGAAAGTTATTGCCCAACTGCTGTTAAGGAATCTACCTGCAACATCTCTGCTCCAAATGACTCCACACCAGTTAAAGAGTCGTTGAATCATAGCTCACCGGTGCTGACAAAGAGAGCTCGTCAGAGACAGCGCCAGCGCCGTGCTCGACAATTGGCTAAGGCCATGCAACAAACCGACGGGGTCCACTACTATGAGGACCTAGAATCGAGGAAACAGAAAATGACTCAGTTACCCCAACGGCAAAGTAATCACATTTCTGCACAGCTTACGACGGAGGAATGGACCCTCGTCAAAAGGGCCCGTTCAACCCTGAAGGAACGGATACAAAGGCGTAAGGTGAAGGCCGCCCATGCCCGCGCTCTTCGTCAACAAGCACAAGGAATTAAGAAGGAGTTGGTGTCTAAAAAGCCACCAAGGAACCGTAGAGTTTGGATGCCTAAGGCGCCGCAAACATCTGTTCCGGGCCCGTCTACTGCATCACCAGTGAAACCCTGGGTTAGCCCAGATTTATCCAAGTTCAAGATCACCATGGCGGATCGCCTCGGTCCTTCGACTGACGAGCGAGGCAAAGCCCCAGTCAGAGAAAACCCAGATCCAGCAAATAAACCCTTAGTGGTTTCTTATTCAGGGGGTCGTAAACACCCTCCTGCCAGAATTACTCCAGTCCGAAATGAGAGAGTACCAGTTCATTCTCATCTAGGACCCATGAAGACTCCACACCCGTAAGGGGGTGTATTTAAAATTTTAACCTTGGATCGCCCAGAGGCGACGACTAGTCGTCCTGTGCATGTTAACAAGGTTCCCAAACAAAAGATAGGTTGCTCAAATCACAACAATGATGAGCTGTACTATCAAAATAACAAATCACGAAAGAGAATTGTCCGAGAAGATGAATCGCATTGCGCATGCGAGAGACTCATCAAGGCAGTGTTGACGGAATGTGGTTGCTCAGAAACTAAAGCAAAACGAGTTTCCGTATTTCAAAGACTTTCGACCGAAGCATCAAAATCCAAAGTGAGACGTTTCAACCAGAGGAAACCTGCAATACGGCGAAATGAATTCCCTGAGGTCACCATTAATATGACCAGCAGAGGAAAACAGCATTTAGTCAACCCTGACCCTGATTTCTCTTCAGAAGGAAGAGTTGAGCGGGGTCTTTCTCAAAGAATGGCGCGGTTGCAACGAAGGGCCAACCGGCGCCGGGACTACAAAAGAATGCACGAAGGTTTATCGTCAGAGGAGGAGCTGTCAGATACTTGTTCTGCTATTGCTTCAGACGATACCACGTCCAGTGTTGGACGAGTCAGAGAATCTTTCGCAATCACACCAGATCAGCTGGCTCAGATATTGCAGGAAGCGTTAGCCAAACAACGCGAAGAGATAAGAGCTGAAATCAAGACGGAGATGGAGTTGACGATGCAGCAGATGCGAGATTTTCAAGCTCAACAACATCAACCGGAATCGAGCTAGAAGGCAGAATCCAGTCAACGTAACGTTATACCTGTGCGTATAGCTGCAGACGATGATAAAGAAGATGAGACTATCTTTGCTGATCCTCCACCCGATAAAGGCAATTCTGGGAGCGGTCCATCAAAATCAGCCACTTAACCTCCTCAAATCTACTTGAAGAAGGATAAGGAAGAAGACAAGAAGATGCAGGATCTCGAGAGCAAAGTCAACGCTCTGATGACGGCCCAAGAAGTGAAGAAAACAGGCATTCCATACCCATACCCGAGGGAGTGGGATCTAATTCCTTATCCCCCAAATTTTAATTTGATTAACTTTACTCCTTTTGATGGCAGGGGTTCACCAACTCAGCACTTGATTTATTTCAAGTCACATCTTGGCGCAATATCAGGAAATGAAGCCCGGATGGTCCGGTCATTCGTAGGAACCCTCCGTGGACCTGCCTTCGATTGGTACCGACGCCTGAAACCTGGAAGCATCACTAGCTGGGGAGATATGGAAGAATTGTTGGACGAGATGTCTCTATTGGCACGTTGTTGGACGAGAAGCAGAAGAATGGGGAGTCGGTTGATGTTTTTGTCAAACGATTCCGAAACAAAGCGTTGAACTGCCGAGATCCACTCACAGAAGAATTCATCCTACAGACATGTCATAACAACCTGTCTTTGGATGTGCTAGAAATAATGGGGGTTGTGCCCTCTAAGACTTGGAAGGAATTGAAGGTGAGAGGTGAACAAGCTGAATGTTTTCTCAAGAGAAGGAATTTGGAAAGGGGTCAGCTACCAGCCAATAACCAAAAATAGAACTTTAATCCTCGAGGCATAGGAAGAGGGTCCGTAGCCGCTGTGGACGCGCATCAAATGTCACAACAGCCGCCGCAACAACAACCGCAGCAGTCATCATTCCAGTTGGCGCCGAATCAGAATCAACAATCTCTGAAGCAGTTCAAGACCTCTGAGCCTAGATTCCCGAAGGAGTATTCATTCAAAGATGATGAAGTTCCGGTTATCTTTAAATACCTGCTGGATAATAATAAGATCAAGCTTCCACCGGTCACAAACCAAGAAGAAGCGAAGAAGACTAATGATCCAAAATACTGTGCATATCACAGGAGGGTCCACCATCCCACTAAGGCGTGTTATGTCTTGAAAGACAAAATACAAACCTTAATTGATGTTGGTATTGTGACGCCGAAGCCAAAGGAGAAGAAAGTAGGCGCAAACGCGGTCTCCATTAGCTTCGGATCGGTTCCTTTGTCCTGGTTTCAAACCGAGCCAGTATCAAAGGTCAAGATACAAACCATCAACGATGACCCTCATGGACAGCGCCAAAAGGGGCTAGTGTCACACACGACCCCTAACGGCGAAATCCTTTGGGTTCATCCAGATATACTTGAAGATGAACAGTGGACGACATCCACGTCGAAGAAGAAGTCAAAAGGCAAAGGAAAAGAGAAGTTCTGTTACGGAGCCTCGGCGATTCCTGAGAAAGACGACGAGGAGATAGCAGCTTTACCACTTTCTGATGAAGAGCAGGAAGTTTTTGCTACAAGGGGTGGAAACGAATATCACTACCAGTATCCTGAAACTTCTAATCCAAATGGTAAACTCTTGCAGAACTGGGGGTGGTTACGACCCCACCCATAGCAACCGAGAAACCTCATAAAGTTGTTAAGCAGAAAGAGAAGGAACCTCAACCTAAAGAAGTTCAACTTTCGAAGCAGCCTCGTTTTAATCGACCTATTAGACGAGACAAACCGTAAAGCTCGAACACTCCATACCTCTTCGACGTCATGACTTAGTTAGCTAATATCCCAGCAAGGATCACGCTATATGAGTTGTTACGCCTCTCGAAAGAAACTAGGGAAGCTTTACAAGAAGCCTTGGTTGATTCTGAGGTATTCCTCACTCAGATCAAGCCAACTCCTGAAAAGCCAGAGTCGTCAGTGCAGCATTGCAATCTGGCAGCCACCAAATTTCCTTGCATTGCTTTCACAAAAGAAGATATGCAAGTCAGGAATTCAAAGCATGATAGACCGCTATATTTTACTGGATATATCGGTTCGAGCGTTGTCAACCGGATTCAAGTCGATCCGGGTTCCGCTGTTAGCATCATGCCACTTCGGTTGATGTACTACCTCGGAATTCCCGCCAGCAAGTTAGCCTCCACAGGAACAGTCATCTTTGGGTTCAATACTAGTGGGTCAAGACCGTTGGGGAAAATCCAGGTGAAGTGTCAACTCGGAGATTTGAAATCTGAAGTCACCTGCTATGTGATCGATGCAGAGACTTCCTATAACTTACTGTTGGGTCGTCCATGGATCCACGGTAATCTTATAGTTTCCTCCACCCTCCATCAGTGTTTGAAGTATGTCGACACTAATGAGGAGGTCAAGACGATGGTCGCGGATAAGCAACCATTCAAGGGTTAGAAAATTACTTTACTGACTCCCTTCTTTATGGTGCTGAGTCCGATACTACAGCATCGGCCCATGGCACTGACAGCAAAGAAGAAGCTGATACCGAAGCCGGGCTCGATTATAGTGAAGGTCTTGTACTAAATGACATTGAACCTCTTGTAATCGATCTTGACGGTGATGAATCGTCGGACGAAAGTTGTAACTGGCAACTTGCCGATGAAATAATAAAGGATGATTTAGAGTATTCACTTTGTCTTGATAATGTAATGCAGGAATTGTATGATGATCCTAATCTACACATACCAATTCGCTCGTCTTGCACGACGACGAAATATCTGCAAAATTCAGTCAGGACAACGGTAATCCTACCCGTAAAGACAGGGGGTGAGAAAGAAATAATCTTTGGAAAAGGGGATCCATCCCCAACTCCTGATCTTTTCTTGGACAGCAACTCAGATGATGAAGAGCCGGGGCGACATTTCTCTCGGTATAGTTCGCAAGCAAGTGGTTACATGAAGAGGCAAGGCTATAACCTCTCGCTCGGTGAAGGTCTTCATTTTGGTCAAGGAGTTAGGGTTCCACCCCGTCCTACTTATGTACCAAAAGGAAAATCGGACAATTATTATAGTCATAAAAGAGGTCTAGGTTATGCTTCGTCATCCGATGACGAATATTGCCAGCAGATCATTAGCCAACTAAGAAATGAGAGCGGGCATTCATCCGATACTTCAATGTGGGACTCTGACGTGAGCATTGGAGAGAAATTCAAAGCTTTAATGTCGAACATGGCGACAGTTGATCCTTCCACAACCGAAGAAGACGATCAATTGCCTATTTGGGAAGACCCCTAGATGCATTATATGAATATCCAGTATGGCGATCGGTTTGAGCAAAGAGAACCTCCTACGGAGGATAAGGTAGTCCAAATTAATATGGGTAACGAAGCTAATCTGAAACCTATATTTATCAGCGGTGATCTTCCACTAGATGAAAAAGAGGAACTAATCGCCCTCGTTAGAGAGTATATCGATGTTTTCGCTTGGAATTACGAAGATATGCCGGGACTCGACCCAAACGTAGCAATGCACAGCCTCAACATAAAATCGGATGCTAAACCTGTCAAGCAACAACAAAGACGGTTTCGTCCTCAAAATATGGAGGTAATAGAAGCTGAAGTCAAAAAATTAATCGATTCAGGTTTTTTCAGAGAAGAACAACACCCTGATTGGTTAGCCAATATCGTTCCAGTTCTTAAAAAGAATGGGAAAATCAGAATTTGCATTGACTTCAGAGATCTGAATACCGCATGTCCTAAAGACGACTTCCCTTTACCAATTACGGACGTCATCATTGACAATACATGCGGGTTTGAGAGAATGTCATTTATGGATGGATTTTCGGGATATAATCAGATCAAGATGCATCCAGACGATGAAAAGCATACAGCGTTCAGGACACCCCTTGGTGTATTTTGTTATACTGTTATGCCGTTCGGATTGAAGAACGCCGGTGCTACGTACCAACGAGCAATGACGAAGATCTTTCAAGAACATCTGCGGAAGACTGTTGAATGCTACGTGGATGACCTGGTCGTTAAGAGCCGTGATAAAAACGAACACATTAAAGATCTGAAGACGATGTTCGATCTTATGAGAAGTCATCAGCTAAAAATGAACCCGAGTAAATCCTTCCTAGGAATGTCGAGCGGTAAATTTCTTGGATTCATCGTCACCACAAAAGGTATTCATATCGATCCTGATAAAGTGAAGGCGATACATGAGTTGCAACCTCCGAGAAATCTTAAAGAACTCAGAGGATTGCAAGGTCGATTGGCATATATCCGTCGGTTTATATCAAATCTGTCCAGAAAATGTCAGCCGTTCTCCAAACTCACAAAAAAGGGCGTGTCGTTCATTTGGGATGAAGCATGTCAGAAGGCGTTCAAAGATATTAAAACATATCTGGCGAACCCACCTATTCTCGTTGCACTGAAATCGGGCAGACCGTTTTTGATTTATGTCAAAGCGACGAGCCATTCGTTAAGTGCATTACTTGCACAAGACGACGATAACGGTCACGAACAAGCAGTATATTATCTGAGTCGCACATTGGTAGGAGCTGAATCTCGTTATCCAATGATCGAGAAGGAATATCTTGCCTTGGTATTTGCAATCCAGAAAATGCGACATTATTTAGTTGGACAGACGATTTATGTCATTTCCAGCATAAACCCAATCCGTGTATTCATGACCCAGTCGGCCTCCATGAACTGGCATTTAGCCAGATGGGCTTTACTCTTATCGCAATATGACTTGTACTTCAAGCAACAAAAATCAGTTAAAGGACGAGCTATTTGCGATCTTCTGGCGGAGAACCCTACGAAGGATGTAGTCGAATTGTACGACGATCTGCTAGATGAAACCCACGAAGTTAACACCACCTCACATCAACAAGTGTGGTAATTATACTTTGATGGGGCTTCCCGCGCAACCAATGTGGCGAGCGCGCCCGGATGTTCTAAAATCTCCTCAGGAGTGGGGGTCGTTTTAGTTTCTCCGGATAAGCATGTCTTACCTAGGGCATACTCATTGACCAAACCATGCTCTAATAATGTGGCCGAGTATAATGCATTGATAATCGGACTCAATTTTGCCAAAGAGCTGGAGGTCGAATACCTTGAAGCTTTTGGGGATTCTCAACTGGTAGTTAATCAAATACGAGGAGAGTATGAAGTCAGAAATCAAGACCTGATTCCATACCACCAGGTGGCCATCGATATGGAAAACTCGTTTGAAGGATTTTTCATCGAGTACGTTCCACGTTTCCAAAATGCGTATGCAGACGCATTGGTGGTATTGTCAGTATCTTTGGCTCAACCTCCCGAAACAGAGCAATTAATTACAGTGAGGACTCACCAGCTTATTGTTCCAATCTACGATTCGAGTGTTAAAGAAGCATACTCAACAGGAGTTGAACCCGAAGTTCGAGATTGGCGTTTTCCCATTATCGACTACGTCCTACATGGTATATTGCCTGAAGATGTGAGAGAAAGGGAATCGATTCGGTGAAGAGCGCCGAGATTTTACTACAACGCCACAGCGCAAATGTTGTATCGACGGTCGTACGATGGTCTATTACTCCGTTGTCTATCCGGTAAAGAAGCGGAACAAGCATTCAAAGAGGCGCATGATGGGATATGCGGTGCACATCAACCCGGTCCTAAACTCTGGGACCGACTTAGAAGAATTGGATATTATTGGCCGACTATGGTAAAAGACGCAGTCGACTACGCCCGACGATGTGAAGTGTGTCAGTTACATGCAAATTATACGCACCAGCCTCCTGAGTATCTACACCTATCGGCGACATCATGGCCATTCAAAACTTGGGGAATGGATGTAGTAGGTCCTATTTTCCCGCCTTCGGTTAAAGGGGACCGTTTCATTCTGGTAATCACCGATTATTTCTCGAAATGGGCAGAAGCAGTCCCACTTAGAGAAGTAAAGACGAGTGATGTTATCAAGTTTATTAAACACCATATCATATATCGGTATGGTGTTCCAAGACGAATAGTGCACGATAATGGTCCTCAATTCGTGAGCAACGCATTCATCAAATTCTACGGCAAGTTCGGGATTAAGGACGTTTCGTCAACCGCTTACAACCCCACAGCTAACGGATTGACCGAAGCTTTTAACAAGACTATTATCAAAATTCTGGCAAAATTGGTGAAAACTAATAAACGAGATTAGGACGACAAACTCAGCGAAGCCCTATGGGCTTATCGCACAACTGTCCGTACGCCTACCGGAACAACCCCATATGCCTTAACATATGGATGTGAAGCTGTTCTTCCATTAGAAATACAGATTCCTTCCCTCCGTGTCGCTCTCGCAACGGGAATGACAACGGAAGAACATCATCAGAAACGTCTCGAGGAATTAGAGATGTTAGATGAAAAGCGCTTGGAAGCTCAGCAACAGATCGAGTTTTATCAAGCTAGAATTTCTCGGGCTTTTGATAAAAGAGTCCGACGACGAAGTTTTAAGGAAGGAGATCTGGTTCTTGCCGTCCGAAGACCTATGATTCTCACTTCTAAGAAGAAAGGAAAATTTGAACCTAAATGAGAAGGTCCATTCGTAATAGAAACAGTCTATTCGCATGGTGCATATCGCCTGATTACTCAGGATGGCAGCAAATTAATGATGCCAATAAATAGGAAGTTCCTTAAAAAGTATTATCCGTAATACGTTCAGGATAACCTATGCAAAACGGAAAGTTCCTAGAGAATCCTGTATAGGACATTTCAGGATAACCCGATATCAGTTGATTATTCTAAATGGAAACTGATCATGTGAATAATCTGTTCTTAATTGTTATAAAAATGATTAAGATCCTCTTGCTACTTTTGTTGAGACGAGATTTAATAACAATTAATCTTTCCTCACAAAACCCTGTAATGTGATCATGAAAGGGGAAACTCGATGATTCGTAACCCCGCACCATGAAACCCCCACCGATCAGATCGACCAATGGTCATCAGTCGGTATCAGTCGACAAGTTATTTCATGTCAAATTCTTATGTTTGAAATCAAAATTTCTCACCGAGTAGTTTGTGCAAATCAACAAAATCATTGTTATTTGTACCCTACTCCTATTCCCCACTTGGTCAAACCTTTAAACAGTTAGGAACAAAACCAAAATCCCCTCTCGATTCGTTCCATGAACGAGAGGTCCACAAATTGAATGGTCAAACCTTTAAACAGTTAGGACCAAAACCAAAATCCCCTCTCGATTCGTTCCATGAACGAGAGGTCCACAAATTGAATGGTCAAACCTTACTACAGTTAGGACCACAACCAAAACCCCCTCTCGATTCGTTCCATGAACGAGAGGTCCACAAATTGAATGATCAAACCTTTAAACAGTTAGGATCACCTCAACTCCCACTTGGTCAAACCTTACTACAGTTAGGACCACAACCAAAATCTCCTTTCGATTCACATTGCGAACGAAAGGTCCACTTTTGAACTGAATAATCAAACCTTATGACAGTTAGGATTATTCAAACCGATTCAGATTCTCTAAGTGGAGACCCCACTTCGAGTTTTCTTTGCACTAGGAGATAGAATATAAAATTCTTCCTCTCCGATGTCGGGTTTATCTCTACCAACAAACAAAAGACCAGGAGATAGAATATAAAATTCTTCCTCTCCGATTTCGGGTTTATCTCTACCAACAAACAAGAGACCAGGAGACGGAATATGAAATTATTCCCCTCCAATTCTGGGTTTATCTCTACCAACAAACAAGAGACTAGGAGATGGAATATGAAATTATTCCTCTCCGATTCCGAGTTTATCTCTACCAACAAACAAGAGATTGAGAGCTGGAATGTCCAATTCCTTCTTCAAAAAACTTGGGTTCGTTTTCATGCATAGAGAATGTAACCTACTTACATTCTAAAATCCATGTCATTCATACATGGGGGATGTTATCTCTATCCCTTATTAGAGATAAGCCTACATCTAATACATGTAGCCTACATATTCAATATTATAGTTTAAAGTCTAAAAGAGTTTAAGTCTTTTAGCCCAACGTTATATGTGAAACGGACTTAGATAATTCACATACTAGCTCGATTCATATGGTAATCGGTAAAGGCATATCAAATCCGTTGATGGCTGGGGATTTGCCAAAAATCCTATAAATATTATAGGTATTTATTCTAAACAGGAATGAGTAATCATAATAAAATCTCAATGAGCAAAAGGGTTCGTTATATTGACCGAAAGCGTTCAAGCAAAGATATAAAAATACATGTTCTTCAATTACAAAGTTTATATTGACGAATCTGATCTTCAAGTTTCGAAAGCTCTATCGCATAAGCCTGTTCTAGCTCAGCGGTCAATTTAACTTTGAAAGCTTCTTCGTCAACACCTTGAAGTTCGGCGACCTCTTGTTCCTTCTCAGCAAGTCTCTTATCCTGAATATTCAATTGCTGAAACAGGTTTTCTTCAATTTGAGTTGTCTTCATCAACTCAGATTCTAAAATTTCACGAGCATCCTTGGCTTTTGCAAGTTGCTCTTCTAGGCGGTCTATTTCAGCTTGGTTCGACTCTAAATCCTGGTGTAGATCTACCTTAGCCTGTGTTCTCTTGGCGACATGCACCCTAAGTTGATGACTGCGGGCTCTTAGCTTTTGGAGTTCAGAGTTGACAGATTTTTGAGAATCGCGCCACGCTTGCAACCTGGAGTCCATATGAGAAGCAATATAGAAGGGTACGCCTTTGGTGCGAAGATCCTTCAGAAGTTCAACATATTGCTTCAAGTCAACCGAATAAGCGTTGATCGAATCGGCTAACTTATTATATCCTTCATCTAGGATTCCTGATATATAGCGGTCAAGCGGTTTCTTAGAACTCTCAAAATATGATCCTTTGAAGAGAATACGATCGACCATAGAGTTCAAGAAGGAGATGAAGCCATGGAGATCAGAGCAAATGATAGCTTTATCCGGATCGTCGTCGGCCAATAACGCTTGGATGCAGTCTGATAATGATGAAGAAGAAGCTGCGATGAGGACAAATAAATCAGTACAAGATGTATATATACATACATAACAGCAAGCTAAAGCATACTAAATTTAACAGAAGAACCTTCAGTAGGACCCTGCTTGTCCAATGGGGGTAGTCTGGTCTCCTGAATAGTCAAAGTAGGTTCAGGAATGGCAGCCTTTGACGTACACACTACATCAGAAGATTTTTCAACTTCAACCTCAGAGAACTGTGGGTCCAAGTTAAGAGGTTCCTTAGGAGAATATTCTGCAAGCAAGAGAATCGCAATGAGTATGATGGAACCGTAATCAGAAATTTAAGACGAATGATGGGTAAAACTCACCAATTCCAGGCACAACATCAGCTGACGTACTAACTTCTTCGGTTGGTCTCACTTTTGTTGCGACTGGACTGATTTGAGGAGTGACAGTGACTTCTATTATCATGGGATCTATGGGAGTAGTAGGATAAGATTCAGGAATAGATGATTGAAGATCAACTTCGGTTCCTGCCCATGACGAGTGATCACGACCCTTAAGTTGATCGTAAGTCCAAGCAATTATAGCTGTATCAGTTCTGGCAACCGGTCCTATAATTCGAACACTTCACGATTAATCAAGTAAAAAATATATATATGATACAGAGTTTGCAGAACGAAAGCCTTACTCTCAGAAGGACCTGCTTCTGTTAAACCAGCTCCAACTGCTGATTCTGTAGCTGCACCAGAAACTTTCCCCGATAATAAATCGGAGATCTTCTGATGGTCGTCCTCTGAGATATCTAGATCAAGGTTGAAATCATTAAGGTCGTCAGCTTTAGGAGTATGGGTGATTTCTCCTTCAGTGGGTTCATTCATTATGACATCTACAGGAGGCGTTGAGTCATAAATAACATATGAACATAGACGAATTTGCTCAAAATGAAGATTAATTCTACCTTTGTTGATCGGGACGGATTCAAGAGCTTCACTACTTGCACCCACTTCTTTTAGTTTAACTAAAAGAACACAAAGAGCACAAGTCATTAGAGGAGGTACACGTTCCGATTCACTCATTTCTTGGAATTCTCTTCCGAATGGAGAAAGATCAATACCTACGTCTGGAGCCGATGGGTTAATGTCTGAAGTTGGTGGAACACCAGTTACTTCATCCCTCAGAGCATCCTGCATCTGTTGGACGAAGCTGGGCTCCTCAGCTCGCATACCGCCGGGAGAAGCGGCTTCAACTCGAACTCGAAGTTCTCCCTCTTCTTGACTCTCTACAGAAGTAGAGTATGGAATGAGTTTGAGCGTTAAGAGATATGAGAGCAATAAAGGCGAATTATTACCTTGTTCGTCTGAAGAAGCGCTACGTGCAGAGGTCTCCTCTAAAGCGGGAAGACGAATACGTGGCTTAGAAGCAGCCTTCTTTTGTCTTTTTAAGCGACGTGATTCGTCTTGAACCCCAGAACCTTCATGACGATGCTTGGTGCATAATTCAATGCTGGGAGGGACCTGGATTTGAGCTTGAGTGGAAGATTGTGATCTTCGCCGATGAGCAAGAGGCATTGTATCTTCTTCCTCCTCTTCATCTCCACTAAGAACCTCTACCGTCATGCGGTTGGGATGAGTCATAACAACTCTCTCTCTCTCTTTCTTGTTGGAGCATATGGTGGTTGAGTAGGCGCGACAGACGGGCGCACAAGTCCCCTCTCAAAGAAAGAATCAGGGAGACCGGCTATTTCATCAGAACTCGAACCAGTCTCACCCGTTTCCTCAGAAGTCTTTGTTTCCTCGGAATCAAATTCTTCTTCACTACCAGCTGAGCGGGCCGGTTCTTTTCCTTTCCTCAATGATTCAGCGGCCTCTTTCTTTTGGGGCGAAGTCATAGCTTCACGGGTCGCTCCTCTTGTACGCCGCGGGGCTGTCTCTTCGTCTCAGTCTGACATCCTCCTATACCGGGTGACGACATTGGCAGCGATCAACCACTTACAAAATAAGAAAGTCATCCGTAGAGGTGGTGTTTCCAAAGGGAGATCGAACTCAGCACTCGTGCAGCCGGCGATACTCCAAAACCAGGCTCTCGCTCCGTCAATAAGTCCTCCTCGAAAGCTAAGGTGACGGTTTGGGTTGCCGACGTATGTTTGATCATAGCCGAATTGGCGAGCAAATCGACATAGGAGATAGGGTTCAATGAGACACACATCTTTTACCCTGAACAATAGATACACAGGTCGAATATTCATCAGCCATCTGAAGCACCCGACATCCAAAATAGTGCGACTCTGCCTTGGATCTTCAGCATCCAATAAAGTCGTGTTGTATGTACCAAAGAACTGAGGGAAGCAGGGGAAGAACTCCCAACACTTATGAATTTTGAACTGTCTCGTTATGTCCGCCCATCGATGCCTGACCCATTTACAACCCTCAAGGGTCTGCAACAGAGGAAGACTGGGATCCACCGCTTCAGGAGCCTCCATCAAATCTGGCCGATGAAGTACCAACCAGGTCATCAGGTAGGTATAGGGTAGTTCCAATTTCAGAGCGGATATACCGGCGGAGGGCTTCTTCTTCTCTTGAAGGAATACAGAGACTAATTGCCGTAATCCACTATGGATAGCGGCCATCATAGCGGGAAGCAAGGATAGTTTACAACCTGTAACCAACTGGACGGCTGGATATAACACTTCCATCGGCATAGCATCAGAAGACTGATGGGGAACCACGCACCTCTTTAGCCATAAAGCCAGGAAACCAGCCAGTAGGGTGGTAGAACTAATCGGAACACAGGCTTGCCACAGAAAAGAACAGAATTTGGTGCCATGCGGGAATCCGTCTTCCGAGTGAGAAGTGTAAGATTGTGCGTTCGTTTTCTCCAACAGCCGGTTGATTTCGTTCGGGGTCAAAGGAGATAGTTCGCACACGTCTGCTGAACGATTATCAAGATTCTTGAACAGATAATCAGCAAATTGCTTCAAGCTGATCTGGGGAGATTTCTTCCTAGCTTTAGTCTCCATCTCAGCCATAGCTATATGATAATGACAAGTCAGTTCCCATAGAGTGTCGTGGGTCATAGCTGATCGATCTTTCATCTTGTTTAACTGACTGGTGGTTGGGAAGAATTCCTGATATGGAACATCGCCTATGGGCAGACCAGACACCTTCATCATCTCGTGCAGTGGTAACCCGAGCTCCCCATTCTTGATGAAGAATGTATTAGTGTCAGGGTTGTAGGTCTCGAACAAGCAGAGGAAGTGACCTACACTAATCTACAGACCATACATGGTGGCACGGATTGGGGTTAACAACCCTAACTCTGCTAATTCTCGCCCCCATCGGTTCAACACATACCGTGTCATTCTAGTGTTTTCGTGAAAAGTTGCTGTTTTCATTGCTTTTCTCTT
The DNA here is from genome assembly GCA_022839385.1 of Asparagus kiusianus. Lineage (NCBI taxonomy): Eukaryota > Viridiplantae > Streptophyta > Magnoliopsida > Asparagales > Asparagaceae > Asparagus > Asparagus kiusianus. The sequence continues at coordinate 68,682 of BQKN01060770.1, read as the reverse complement.
TTTGAGATCTGTTACAACTTCAAGCGTTACAACAGAATAAAATGAAAACAAAAGGATTACAGCTTTTCAGAAAATAAACACGAGATCCCGTTTTGGTACGGTCTCGCTTGCGTGGGTTGTTGGCCTGTGACGGGGATGTCGATATCCGTGGACCGCCGACTCTTCAGATCCTTCCCGGTAAAATCCAGCAGAGTTTCGTCTATCCGCGTGGGATTTAGAAACAGAACTTCGTCGATCCGCGTGAGATCTAGAAGTTATAAGCGTATATCTCGGCTAAAACAAGATAATAGCTCTTCTTAGTGTCACCGCTAAAGAGCAACACTAAGGAAAAGAAGGGGTGAATGAAGGGGACTGATGAAGAACTCCTTACTCCTCGTTCCGGCAGAGCTTCGCTGCTTTAAAAATCAGACTCCTTGCTCCGGCAGGGCTTCGTCGCTCCTCTTTGAAATTTCAGATCTCGAGGATAATCCCAAGATCAGAAATTTCTCTCCCAAAACCAAGGCCTAGAGAATGGAGGCCCTAGGGGCCTATTTATAGGAAACCAAGGGGGGTAGGGGCTCAAAAAGGCATGAGGACACCCCTGGGTGTCTCGGAAAATCCGAGACACCCTAGGGGTGTCTCGGAATTTCCGAGACACCC
>BQKN01060770.1:48086-65599 GCA_022839385.1 Asparagus kiusianus | reverse complement strand
GTTCCGCATGTGACGTCGTGCTAAAAGAGTTAACTCTTTTAGTGCTATGATATCGAATACGTAGACTTCGTCTTTCTCACGGGAATAGACTACCCGGCAACGCGTGTTAGGCGTTGATTTATCCCTACTTAGGCTTCGGGATCAAATTCCCCGTACGTGTGAAGCACGGATTCTACCACAATGTGGAATATGTGGGCTTGTCCTTTTTAACGGTCAAGGACTAACCGGCAACGCGTGTTAGGCGCTGACTCATCCCTTCTTAGGCTTCGGGATAAAATTCCCCAGACTTGGAATTCTGGTGTCTTTTCTCAATCGGTGAAAGACTAAACCGTCCAATGGAAGAGGAAGAATTTTATATTCTATCTCCCAATAGAAAGGAAACTTGAGGTGGGACCCCCACCCCCAGCATTCGAAAGAACGAAACTAGGAGTGAAAACTCTACTCTAAGAATCGAAAGGCTGAGAGAGGGAGAATTTTATATTCTATCTCCCAGTGCTGAAGAGGAAGAATTTTATATTCTATCTTCAGTTGCAAAGGAGACTCGGGGTGGGATCTCCACCCCCAGAATCCAGCAAGGTGAAACTAAGAGTGGGATCTCCACTCCGAGAATCGGAAGAGATTCAAGCAACCCTAACTTTTATAGGTTTGGTTACTCGATTTATGGACCTCTCGTTCATTGAAGGAATCGAGAGGGGATTCTGGCTTTGGCCCTAACTTTAACAGGTTTGACCAAGTGGGAAGTGCAGAACGATCATAACTGTAAGATGGTTTGATCGTTTGATTTGGGGACCTCTCGTTCATTGAAGGAATCGAGAGGGGATTTTGATTGTGGTAAATGATGAATTATCCACCCCCAGCTTTTCTTTATAAAACTGGGTGTATCATTGAATAAGATGCACGATCGGGTTATCCTTAAGAATACCACGCATGGCATTCTTCTAGGAACTTCCCGTGGAAGGGAGGAAATAGTTTAGACTCATAAACCTATTGGAGTATCAGGGAGCAGTTTAACCTCTTATACCGGTCGGAGGATTGAGAAGCAGTTTATACTCGTATACTCTTTGGAGTCGGGGAGCAGTTTATACTCTTATACCGGTCGGAGTTTCCGGAAGCAGTTTGTACTCTTATACCGTTCGGAGTTTGGGGATACAGTTTATACTCGTGCACCCACTAGAGTTTCCGGAAGCAGTTTATACTCTTATACCGTTCGGAGTTTGGGGATACAGTTTATACTCGTGCACCCACTGGAGTTGTGCCGTTCTTGACTAGTTTACCCTAGCGTTATAACGCCGGCTTCCACCAAGGTCTGGATGCTATCCTTGAGTGTAAAGCACGCCTTGGTTGGGTGATGGATCCTCCTGTGGTATGCGCAGTACTTCGGATCCGCAATATCGTCAGCTTCCTCCTGATTCACAATTGGTGGGAGCTTGATCTTGTTGTTGTCCAGGAGGGATTTGAAGATGGCTGGAACATCTTCGTCCTTGAAGGAGTACTCTTTTTGAGGCCTCTGATCCGAAGTCTTTTGTTGCCTCCGGGTTTGCTGTTACGACGTCTGATTAGCAACTGCTGCAGGTGCATCACCCCCATCACGAGAGGCGAAGTTCGAGTTTGGAGAATTAGCCATTGGTTGGCTCCTCTCGGCCTTCTTCCTTTTGAGGAATCGCTCAGCTTGCTCTCCTTGGGCCTTCAAATCCTTCCAAGTGTCGGACGGCTCTATTCCCATCACATCCAAGACGTTAATGGATAAGTTGTTATGACAAGTCTGCAAGATGAACTCCTCCATGATGGGATCCTTGCAGTTCATCGCCTTGTTACGGAAGCGTTTGATGAAGGTATCCACCGACTCTCCGTTCTTTTGTTTCTCATCGAAGAGTGTCCTGATGGATACCTCGTCGTCGTCATCAAAGAAATGAGTGAAGAACATACTCTCCAAGTCCTCCCAACTGTTGATGCTTCCAAATTTAAGACGGCGGTACCAATCGAAGGCAGCTCCGCGAAGAGTGCCGACGAATGACCGAACCATCAAGGGTTCATTGCCGGAGATCATGCCCAAGTGGGACTTGAAGTAGATCAAATGTTGAGTGGGCGAGCCTCTCCCATCGAACAGCGTGAAGTTGATCAGGTTGAACTTCGCCGGATACGGAATCGAGTCCCACTCTTTCGGGTAAGGACAAGGAATTCCGGTCTTCTTTACCTCTCGAGCAAACATTAATGCGTTAATTTTGCTCTCGAGATCTTTCATCTTCTCATCTCCGCTTGTGCTGGAGCTTGGACAAATTGAAGGTGGGATAACGGGGCCACCCCCTGTATTACCACCCCCAGCGTTTTGGTTAACCGGAGGGTTCTCGGCATTGAGAGGTTCATCCACATCCGAATCGCTACCTGCTTGGTTAGCATGGTTACGACGGCTGGATTCACCGAGCTGATTAGATAGAGCGCGAACTTGTTGGTCGTGCTCTTCCCTCATCCGTAGCAGGGCCGTTTCCATTTCAATTTTGAAGGCCTCTTTCTGCTTAGCCAGGGCCTCTTCAAGTATCTTAGTTACTTGTTCGGCACTGATCATAAGCGATGCATAACGTTGCCCCGCGCTCGATGCTGTGTCATCGGACGCTACGGCCGAGCAGGAGTCTGAATCAGTATCCGACGTCTCTTCTTCTAGAGAAAGCCCCTTTGGTACCCTTCGGTAGTCCTTCTGGCTGATGGCTCCCGACCGCAACCGCGTCATGCACCGGGATATCTCAGCAAGCTGGTCCCGGTTGAAGGGTTGCGTCGATCTTGCTCTACCGGTCATATTAGCCGTCACCCTTAGATATTCGTCTTCTTGGCGGACGAACTTCTTCTTATGGGAACGCCTAGGTGTGGAAATTCTCTCGAACACCGAAACTCTCCTTGGGGTTTGGGCACAGCAGCATCCCGACAGCACCGCTTTGATGATATTGGCGCATGGGCAGTGAGACTCCATGTCCTGCACATATTTCTTCCGGGGCTTTTCCACACCCCCAGCTCTATAGTACAACTCATCAGCTTTACAACTGGAGCAACCTATAGAGTGTTGGTGTGTATTCCCCGGTATAACACTCTCATCATAAGATGAGTGTGTTTCCCTTTGGGAATGCAACACTTGGTTAGCTTTCTCACAAGTGGCCCGTTCAAGTTTACGCTTTTGTGAGCGTAGAAACTGAACGGGCTCTTGTGTTTCGACCCGCAACTCAATGCGGTCAGTGATAGGGGATTTCCCTTTGTCATCTTTCCTGGGGGAATTGATTCGACCCCCAGTCTGATTTGTAATTTGGGGACCTTTCAATGGTCCCAGTCTTTCTTTGATGGATACTCTTCCTCGATTCACCGGTAAGGGACCGAGGCGACCCTTCAAAGGAACCCTGGGTTTTGAATGATCCCCTTTGTTACCTGGCTCCGTTAGAGGCACCGGATCTGGTTTTGACAAACCTTGGGCAGCGACTCCACCCCCTTGTGTTTGAGGCGCTGGTTTTGGCTTTGGCAACCACACCCACCTGCTTGTAGACGGCTTTCTGGCCACCTCTTCTTTCTGCATCTCCTCCGCCTTGTGTAGGAGAAGTCGGGCTTGTGTGAGCAATGCCCGCCTCTTCTTGATTCGCTCCTCAAGGGTGGAGTGATTCCTCTTCACGCGAATCCACTCGCTCGCTTCAGTTTCGGAGGAGGAGTTGGTGGTTTGCCGTTGTTGCTCCTGGAGTTGCCTTGATTTTAGGTCCTCCTTGTAGCGGATCCCGTCCATCGATTCTGCGGCCTTGGCTTGTTGTAGAGCAAGGCGTTGATGCCGTCTTTGGCGGGCCCTTTTGGACAGAACCGGAGTTGCATCTTCCATCGCCTTTGAGGTTGATGGGAGAGCCGGATTTGCAACACTGACCACGCTGAACGACACGGGGACGTTGCGTGATGCGGGTGTAGCAACAGCGACGGGATCTTGGATATTGGAGCTGGAGATCCCGCGACCTCTTCGGGGAGATGAGTTCTTCCTACGCCGTTGTGGAGAGGCGGATCTGGAGGAGGAGGAGGAGAGGTACTCTTCGAACTTCTTCTGATCGAACTCGTATTCGATCTCTTCATTCACCCGGATCTTGAAGGCCGGTTGCGTCACTCCGATCTCGGCAGTGAGGTCGGCGGCTCCCACTGTGGTCGCCAGCTTGTTTTCGTGAAAAGTTGCTGTTTTCATTGCTTTTCTCTTTTTGAGATCTGTTACAACTTCAAGCGTTACAACAGAATAAAATGAAAACAAAAGGATTACAGCTTTTCAGAAAATAAACACGAGATCCCGTTTTGGTACGGTCTCGCTTGTGTGGGTTGTTGGCCTGTGACGGGGATGTCGATATCCGTGGACCGCCGACTCTTCAGATCCTTCCCGGTAAAATCCAGCAGAGTTTCGTCTATCCGCGTGGGATTTAGAAATAGAACTTCGTCGATCCGCGTGAGATCTAGAAGTTATAAGCGTATATCTCGGCTAAAACGAGATAATAGCTCTTCTTAGTGTCACCGCTAAAGAGCAACACTAAGGAAAAGAAGGGGTGAATGAAGGGGACTGATGAAGAACTCCTTACTCCTCGTTCCGGCAGAGCTTCGCTGCTTTAAAAATCAGACTCCTTGCTCCGGCAGGGCTTCGCCGCTCCTCTTTGAAATTTCAGATCTCGAGGATAATCCCAAGATCAGAAATTTCTCTCCCAAAACCAAGGCCTAGAGAATGGAGGCCCTAGGGGCCTATTTATAGGAAACCAAGGGGGGTAGGGGCTCAAAAAGGCATGAGGACACCCCTGGGTGTCTCGGAAAATCCGAGACACCCTAGGGGTGTCTCGGAATTTCCGAGACACCCCCGGGGTGTTTCGTGTCATCCGAGACGCTCCGCGGTGTTCTTTAATTGACTTCGCTGTAGTGTCTTTATCCGGACTTGGATTTGACTGATTCCGGTTGTGTTGGAAGCCCGTCGAGGAGTTCTGTAGATCCCATCGGTTGGATTATCAGTGTGGTGATCGGGACACGGCGGGCGTTGGCCCAACTGCGGTGATCGCGGGGTTTTCGGTCAATCTGTATCCCCATGATTCTGACATTCTGTCGGCTCACGTAGTCCGTCGGTTGGCTTCAGGCGCTCACCGACGTCATTTGAACTCTTGTGAACCGGGTAGTGACGTTCAATCGTCGCTCGTTGACACTGAGCTGTGTGCGGGGACCTATCGGCAATTTTTGATGCCTACATCTAGTCCACCACTTATCTCCGAAATAGTGGACCCATCCATAACACCTGAAGTTCTGTCTGGGTAACCTCTTTCCCGCTGCCGCTAACCTGTTCTTCACAGTATTAGCTTGTACAACCGTCTCATTTTGAGGGATGTTATCCTGGCCTAAGATGCCTGGATGAAGTCCTCGTACAGAAGATTTCTCACTGGAACCTGGGGTGGCCTCCTTCCCAATAAAACCACAGTGAATGCGTTCGTGGTTTTTGGTTAACCTCCAGAACATTTCGCGTCCAACAGATAGGTTTCTGAATTGTAAAAGCGAATGTTCCCGAGGAATCCAAGGCAGATATAAAAATGAAGACCCGCTTTGATGCAACCATTGTGCAGCCTGCAGAATGCGATCTCCGGATTCTTTACGGAGTCACCAAATAAGAAGTCTGGCTTCCTTATACATTGATTCGAGTCTCGCTCCAAAATCAAAGTGGTGTCCGTGATTACCCGTCGTACGATACGGCAACTACCCGCTGAATCAATTCTCTAGCTCCTTCGCTGTAATCTGACTTGAATTGAGGAGCGGACTCGATTAACGGTAGCCCCTCATAATAAGAATGGGTAGCGCTGCTTTGGCCCGTAACTTCGTCGACGGTGAAGATCGTGGAAGGAAAATGGACTGATAAAAGAGATATACATAAATTATGTAAGGATGGTCCTAAAATTTTAGAGAAAGCGGTATATCTTACTCTATAAGATATAGTCGCTATCTCATAACAGGTGTGACGATTGAAAGTACCCTACTGCCACTAGGAAGGAACCCTAGAGGGGGGGTGAATAGGGTTTATGCTAATCTAATCCGATTTATGCCAATTTAAAACTAATTAACAAATATATCCTAGCAAATGACTTATGAACAATATGTGAGCAAGGATATACAAGTTAACACAAGGGTGAAACAAACAAAATAAGATAGTGGGAATATAAATAATGTGCAATTGACAAAGGCAATATGAATAATAAGCACGAATATAAAAGTGCGCCAATGCAATCACAAACAAAACGATATGTTCACGAGGTTCGGTCCGCCTGACCTACGTCCCCGCTCCTCACCTCGAGGAGATCTCCACTATCACACCCGGTTTGGAAGCCGGAACTTCTCTACACACTCGGTTTTCTAGCTAACCAAAAACTCTACAATCCACACAATGTAACTACACTAACTACCACCTCAAGTGTTGGTCTCTAGCCCGTGTCTCCCTCAAGTGCTTGGAATTATCACCTCTCTCTAGGCTACCGACGCCACTACTCTTAGGACAACCCCGTCTCTCACCACACACTCCTCTTGGTGTACTAGTGTAATACAAGTGATCTCACAATGAAAGCTCACAACTAAAGATTGTTCTCTACAATGGATGAGAACACAATGTAGGCTCACTCTCTAAGTCACACAATCCCACAACCTAATTATACAATGTATGCAAATACAATAAGCTCAATAGGTTGTGTGTGAACAAATAGATAAATAAGATCAACTCAATTAAAGTCTAGCAAAATATAATAATGTAAATGTAAACAAGCTAGATGAAAGAGTTGAGAAAACTTCTCTAGAGCAAGAGAGATGGAGATGGAAGATTGAAAGCCCAAACTAAAATTGATCTCCTCATCTTGTAAAACAATCTTCACAAAACTAATTTTGTAAACAAACACTCAAACAAACTAATAAACTCTTTTTAAAACTTTTCTTGGATGATTATAGAACTGGGTATGAGGGGGTATATATAGGAGACCCCAAAACACAAGAAAAACCTAACAAAAAGACAAAAAAACCGAAAAACAAGGAGTCTGGAAAACTAACCGTTGTACAGTTATAAGTCGACTTGCTACAGTGATGAGTCGACTTGTAACTAGCCGTTACGGTCATTTTTTCAGCCTATAAGTCGACTTATGAATTACGTAAGTCGACTTAGTGTAAGTCGACTTAACAGGTCGTGTAAGTCGACTTGGCAGAGAGATTTTGCACATTCCAGAGCATTTCATAAGTCGACTTGTCAACTCTGATAAGTCGACTTATAAACGTGCACAGGCACTGTTCATGTTGAAAAACTGATTTTTAAAGTGCCTTTAAAATAACAAATAAATTCTAAAAAATATAAAACTTTGGGAAATGTTTATAAACATGATAATAAACATGTTACAAAAAGAATTTTTGGAATTGCATTCCCCATTAGTGAAAACTCATGTATTTTGCAAGTATGTCCAAAACATGAAAAGTTGATATACATGAAATTTAATGTTTTGACATAAACACAACTTTAAAAACATTTTCAAACGTTCTTATAGACTTAATAAAGGATATAAAATATTGTTATGAAGTCTATAAACTAGAAACACAATATTTTCACAAATATGATAGAATATGAAACATATGAATATATATATGAATATATATTCGTTTCATATCTACAAAATCAAACCAAGACATATATGTATATATATATAAACTATATATATACACAAAAACCAAAACGTGTATGTGTGTATATAATTGAGCTTAAAGTACTAACACACATAATATAAAATCTAAACTAAATTACCCAAGCAATCTTGATCTTCATTGTAGCTCAACTTGGTACACATGCGGATGAAGCGAGATTTTGGATCTTTAACTTGAATGCAATGCTTCACTCCACAATTCCGCCAACCTCCATTTGATATGATCGTTATGGCTCAATCCATCCATCCTCCAATTTATTGTTTGTCTAGAATACCTAATAAGAACCATAAACACTAGACAAACAATATTAGTAATTGTTTGTAATCATCAAAACAAGATTAGACGATGTAGGCTCATAACATGAGACCTAACAATCTCCCCCTTTTTGATGATGACAAACAATCTACACAAAGAGTATATAAGATATTCAATAAAACATAATACTCTTAAAATATACTCACAACCCACTTGTTTCTCCCCCTTTGGCAACATCAAAAATGGGGAAACAAAAGAATAAGAGAGCGAAAGCTCCCCCTATCATAAAGCATAGGTGAGTATAAACAAAAATATGGGGAAGGCTCCCCCTATCAAAAAGCCATATAGAAAATATATGTAATAAAGATCATGGCAAACAAATGTGAGCAAGCATAAATGAAAGATATGCTAGATATCACTCACATACAAACAAGATAATGAGAACACATAATGATATGTCATTATGAAAATAGTGTCTCATTATAAAAACCATGTATAAGAATAGATTTATGAAATCAAAAGAAGAGGAACATGAGAATCATGCAAAAAGTTTTCAAATGAAAACAAATCAACCAAATGAAATCATAAATCAACCATTTAAATTCAAAAACAATGTTTGATCAAAAAGAAATTTCTTTGTAAAGCTTGATCAAATCACATATGGAATACATTATAAGGCACGAATAGATGATCCATGAGCACAAACATATAAATATCATCATATAAGTGAAATATAATGAATTCAAAGCAACAAATCAAAACAAAAATCTTTAACAAAAAGAATTTTAAGAGAGGCAACAATATATCAAGCTCTTAAGCTTGTTCCAACCCATATAATCCCTTTAGCATCCGGTACACATGATTTGGGAATAAACACCCAATAAACCCGGAGGGTTATATAAATACAAACCTCTCATAAAAACAAAATAAATAATCATGAAAACAAAAGAATTTGATCAAGGAAAATTTGTTTTCATAAAAAGTTTCAAAGCATAATTTTCAAAACCAACAAAATAACAATCTTAAAATTATTGGTTTAAAAATCATTTTGGCACCCAAGAATTCTTGGTGCCGGATTGGTTAGGGACATGACCCCTATCATTCAAGCTCAAAGCCCTAGGGTTATGAACCCTCTTGGGCATATGTGGTGCACGGGATCGATCATAGCAATAATCACTCAAATGACCCTTCCGATTGCAATATGTACAATGAAAAGGAAGCATTTGCTTATGTTGACCATTAAAAGGTGCACGGGACTCATTTGCAAAAATAGATTGTTCTTTAAAATTATTTTACAAATGGAAAACTCTCTTCAAATCAAAACAAAACTTGGTCAAATGACCAAATCTACCACAATGATCACACTTAAATTTTTGTGGTCTTTTAAAATCATTTGGCAAAAGTGAAGTCTTTTTCAAATCATAGCAAAATTTTGCCAAATGGCCAAAACATCCACAAATATCACATTTGAACACATTAGCATGTTTATGATGTGCATGATAAGCATATGCATGTGTATGTGATGAAGAAGCCTTATGAGATGCACAAGAAGCATTGATATTACTATTTTTAGATTTTTGTGCATCACAGCAAAATTTAGCTAAATGGCCTTTGCGGCCACAAATAGAGCACTTGTAAACTTTGCTATACAAGTGTGCATAGTGTGTAGGTGATTTTGTAACACTAGACTTAGCACACTTGTCCATAAGTTTCTTATAATTAACAATACATGTTTTTAAGGTTGAATCTAAACAAGATATGTGGTTCTTGATATGATTCAACTCATCATTATGGATACAAGTATTGTTATTAGAAGTAGAACATATATAACTATCTATAAAAGAAGCAGTATTATTTTGTATGTTCTTTACTTCTAATATGGCATTATCTTTTTCATGAGATAAGCTAGAAATTGATGATGATAATTTCTTATTTTCCAATTTTAACATATCATTATTTTCTTTAAGAGCAATGTTTTCTTGAGAAATGATATCAAAATTGGAAGCTAGCTTCTCATGATCGGATTTCAAAATGACATGCTTGCTTTGTAATTCAATAAAATCTTTATGCAATATGTTATAGGCATGCAACAATTTTTCACTAGCACAAGGAAGTTCATCACTAGATAAATTATTAGTGGTTTCGAACTCGCAAACCTCACTAGGTCTATCGCCTAGTGGCCGTGTGCATGATGCTCCACATGAGCTTGAAGCCGGATCCTCCAAAGCTTGTTGGATCGCCTCCAAGTCCCCTTGATGTGCTTCAATAAATTTCCATAAGGTGTAAGCACTATCAAAATGAACAAATTTGTTAGACATAGATGAATTAAAAGCATTTAGCAAATATTCTAACAAAATATTATTCATTGTAAACATATGATGATCATTCTTATTCCACTTGGATTTCTCCAAAGTGGGCACAATATAAGCATCATCTATAATTTCCCATAAATCGAAATGTCTAGATCTAACAAAAATATTAAATCTAGAACACCATTGGTCATAAGGAAAATTCTCTATTCTAGGAGCAACATTAGGATCATAGCCTAAACAAGATGCACCATATATATCCATAGTTATAATTAAGTGCAAGCAAGATAACAATAAATCTCTAAACTAGATTAGCACAAATAAGATAACTTGAATCTTTAACTCAAGGCGGTTAGACCTTAAATCAAAGAGCACCAAGCTTTGATACCAATTCAAAGTACCCTACTGCCACTAGGAAGGAACCCTAGAGGGGGGTTGAATAGGGTTTATGCTAATCTAATCCGATTTATGCCAATTTAAAACTAATTAACAAATATATCCTAGCAAATGACTTATGAACAATATGTGAGCAAGGATATACAAGTTAACACAAGGGTGAAACAAACAAAATAAGATAGTGGGAATATAAACAATGTGCAATTGACAAAGGCAATATGAATAATAAGCACGAATATAAAAGTGCGCCAATGCAATCACAAACAAAACGATATGTTCATGAGGTTCGGTCCACCTGACCTACGTCCCCGCTCCTCACCTCGAGGAGATCTCCACTATCACACCCGGTTTGGAAGCCGGAACTTCTCTACACACTCGGTTTTCTAGCTAACCGAAAACTCTACAATCCACACAATATAACTACACTAACTACCACCTCAAGTGTTGGTCTCTAGCCCGTGTCTCCCTCAAGTGCTCGGAATTATCACATCTCTCTAGGCTACCGATGCTACTACTCTTAGGACAACCCCGTCTCTCACCACACACTCCTCTTGGTGTACTAGTGTAGTACAAGTGATCTCACAATGAAAGCTCACAACTAAATATTGTTCTCTACCATGGATGAGAACACAATGTAGGCTCACTCTCTAAGTCACACAATCCCACAACCTAATTATACAATGTATGCAAATACAATAAGCTCAATAGGTTGTGTGTGAACAAAGAGATAAATAAGATCAACTCAATTAAAGTCTAGCAAAATATAATAATGTAAATGTAAACAAGCTAGATGAAAGAGTTGAGAAAACTTCTCTAGAGCAAGAGAGATGGAGATGGAAGATTGAAAGCCCAAACTGAAATTGATCTCCTCTTCTTGTAAAACAATCTTCACAAAACTAATTTTGTAAACAAACACTCAAACAAACTAATAAACTCTTTTTAAAACTTTTCTTGGATGATTATAGAACTGGGTATGAGGGGGTATATATAGGAGACCCCAAAACACAAGAAAAACCCAACAAAAAGACAAAAAAACCGAAAAACAAGGAGTCTGGAAAACTAGCCGTTGTACAGTTATAAGTCGACTTGCTACAGTGATGAGTCGACTTGTAACTAGCCGTTACGGTCATTTTTTCAGCCTATAAGTCGACTTATGAATTACGTAAGTCGACTTAGTGTAAGTCGACTTAACAGGTCGTGTAAGTCGACTTGGCAGAGAGATTTTGCACATTCCAGAGCATTTCATAAGTCGACTTGTCAACTCTGATAAGTCGACTTATAAACGTGCACAGGCACTGTTCATGTTGAAAAACTGATTTTTAAAGTGCCTTTAAAAATAACAAATAAATTCCAACAAATATAAAACTTTGGAAAATGTTTATAAACATGATAATAAACATGTTACAAAAAGAATTTTTGGAATTGCATTTCCCATTAGTGAAAACTCATGTATTTTGCAAGTATGTCCAAAACATGAAAAGTTGATATACATGAAATTTAATGTTTTGACATAAACACAACTTTAAAAACATTTTCAAACGTTCTTATAGACTTAATAAAGGATATAAAATATTGTTATGAAGTCTATAAACTAGAAACACAATATTTTCACAAATATGATAGAATATGAAACATATGAACATATATATGAATATATATTCGTTTCATATCTACAAAATCAAACCAAGACATATATGTATATATATATAAACTATATATATATATACACAAAAACCAAAACGTGTATGTGTGTATATAATTGAGCTTAAAGCACTAACACACATAATATAAAATCTAAACTAAATTACCCAAGCAATCTTGATCTTCATTGTAGCTCAACTTGGTACACATACGGATGAAGCGAGATCTTGGATCTTTAACTTGAATGCAATGCTTCACTCCACAATTCCGCCAACCTCCATTTGATATGATCGTTATGGCGTAATCCATCCATCCTCCAATTCATTGTTTGTCTAGAATACCTAATAAGAACCATAAACACTAGACAAATAATATTAGGAATTGTTTGTAATCATCAAAATAAGATTATAAGATGTAGGCTCATAACATGAGACCTAACAACGATTTTCCATCTACCACATGTATAAAGGAGATATGCGTTACTATGCACGGGCATTATAACGGCATATCAAAACCTTTCAACACATGTAGGATGATATGAAATCGCCCCTGTGTGTTCTGAAGTGCATTTTGTCCAAGCAAAACAAACACTTTTAAGCGTCGATCCCCTCAAATGAGAATACTGGCTCTTCTCGAGGGTATCTCAAAGGATACAAACGAGGATTTGCATACAAATACAGATATTTACGCATGGAATTGATGAAATACAGTATTTAAAATTGCAAAAGGGCGAAAGAGATATGCCCCCATGTGAAACCGCAGCAGGACCCGCCTCTTCAGGGCTCTGAACAGTCGGACGGCCTCGGGGAACTCGAGCTCTACGCGGAGACATGACGAAAACACAAGCTACATTGAAAACCAATGAGGAAGTTAGGGTTTTGAACATGAAATCGACCAAAATATCACAAAATATGGCTGAAACAGTGCATGCAAGGCCACAGTCGAAGAAAATCAAAGTTTTAAAGAAAAGAGGGGAAGTCAAACCTATCAAAACCGAGTGGAATCCCCCCAAACAAAGGCACAACCCAAGTCGGCAAAAAAGAGGAGAAGAAGTAGAAGAAAACTAACAGAAAATCGCCCAGGAAATCGCCCAAAAATCACCGAAATTCAAAGTAGAAAAATCGCCAGAAAACCCTAAGTCGGGGTTTTATACCCTCGACTTCGCCGAGCGAGGCAGGCTTCACTGTCTCACTGGGCGAGACAGTGTATACTGTCTCGCACCGCGAGACAGCATACATTGTCTCACACCGCGAGACAGCATTTACTGTCTCACACAGCGAGACAATATGAGCTGTCTCGTATCACAAAATGACAACGATTGTTGTGGTGTTTTGATACACATGAATACTCCAATAGGTACACGAGTCTAAACTATTTCCCTACCCTCAACAGGAAGTTTTTGGAGAATATTAATCTGAATATTCTTAAGGATAACCTGATGAGCTCTCAATGGATATATCAATTCAGTGATAAAAGATGAACTCACAAGAACAAGTACCAGCTTCGATTCAAGATCTCAACAACGGTCAAGCGATAAACACGACGCCGAGAGGACATTAGCTATTCTACAAAGAACTGAATAGACTAAAAGAAGAAGAGATCAAGGGTTGAAGCCATTTACAAGACATTCCACACGATCTACTCAACTAAGCATTGAAGGGATCGTAAGTAAAATCTATCTTATCTAAAGTATCCTAGACTCCTCTATAAAAGAATGAGTCTGAAATACTTTGGAGGAGGTATCTGTAGGCGTCAAAAAATGCTAATAGATATCCCAAACATAGAGAAGATCACTCAAAAATCACCTCATACTGTCTTAAAAGAAAAATTAAGACAGATATGAACTGTCTCGCCAGCGAGACAGTGTTTGCTGTCTCGCCAGCGAGATAGTGTTGAAATGGTCAAAACCACCTGGATAACTACCACACACGTGTCCATTAACTGCTAAAAGACGTGGGAAACATCGTGGGCGAAAATCACGTGAATAACTGCCAAAATAATGGAGTTTGAAACGTGGAAAGGCAGTTACAACGAAAACTGCCAGGAATATTCCTTTTCCGAGACAGTATTTACTGTCTCGCAGGCCAAGACAGCAAAACTGTCTCGCCTGCCGAGACAGTAAACACTGTCTCGCGGCCTTAACTTGCTGTTTTGTTGTGTTTTTTTCAGCTACGTGCCCCAGAGGCTATAAATACCCCCCTAGGGTCACTTCTGACGATGATCGAGCATTTGTTAGAGTAATCCAGAGCAGAGAGAGCAGAGATTTAAGTTCTTGGAGCAATTCCTTGAGATTCGAGCTTTGACTTGATCTTAAGAAGAACGACTATCTTACTTTGATAAGATCTTTGTTTCAAATTCTTACTTCGATAAACGAAGGCAGAATCATTAAGCCCCCTCTTCACGATCTGTGATTCGGAGGTCCACGAGCTAAAGCGCTCCCGGCACAGGCAAAGTCCCACAAAAACAAGAATCGATAGACAATTTTTGTATTATTTTCTCAAAAGTTGTAACTTTTCTTTTGTTGTGTAAAAGAGGTCTTATAAAAAAGACTATTTCTTTGAACTTATTGTAATCGAAAAAAGATATAATGAATTCAGCAGCAAACCCAACTTTTGGCGAAAACAATAGTGTATATTTCTTCTCAATCTAATACGTCGCGGGCTTGTTCACGTTCCGATTCCCCTCTATTTTGGAAAGCGGGGCGTGACAAAACTTCAATGATGGAAGTTACAATTTGATAACTTCTATATCAGCATCTCGACAAAGAAAGTTACAAACAGACGACTTTCATGTCAACAAATAAAAGGTGCAATTGGAGGATTCTCATGTAGATCGAGAAAGGTTGCAATTTGATGGCCTTCACGATGACTGATGAAAGCTCTGATTCAATAGCCTTCACAATCTACCATGAGAGTTACAATGTGACGGCTCTCACACCCGAAATAGCTAAGGCAAAGATTATGGAACAACGATCCTAGCAGACGCTTCAATAGAAGAAGTTACAAATCAACAAGTACTTCTAAGAAACGTGGAGTTCATTCTCGCATTCATGATTTCAGAACACAGGCGACCCCTGCGTTCGTTCTTAATTATCGACAGAAGCCAAACTCCGCGTCTTAGTTCTAAGATGCGGAGTTGAGGCCCAGAACGCCGAACTAGGCATTTTTGACTCATTCAACGTGAGTCGAACGGTTTCAAAACCGTTTCCTACAATCTAGAGGATTCTCACCCACTTAGGAGGGAATTAAGAGGGTAGTTATACCCATTAATCCTCTATAAATAACTAAAAATTGGTTCAATTAGGGATCTTTTGGATCATCATCGAATTCTGAGGGTCAAGGGGTTCAGAGTTTTTTTATTTGGTGATTGGTGGAGAAAATCAGTTTTCGAACTCATCAAGAGATCAGCTAGAGAGAAGTTCTTGCCAACAAGAAGATCTTGGAGCATTCGTCAGCAACAAAGAATCTTCGTACTTGGCTAATAAACCGAATTCTCGGCTCAAAAGATAACTCTTTTCACAGAGTTTAAACTCATCCTGAGTTCATAAACTCATTAAGAGCTCTCTTCAAACTTGCCACGCAAGTTAACTGTTCCAACAAGTTGTTCGGATCGTCAATGGAGAGCAAACTCGACGTGAACATTCGAGGGAGGCACTCCATCGCCACTAACATAGACTTATACAATGGAGAGAATTCGCATCAATTCTCTTCTCTTTTGTAATCAAAAAATTCAAATTGTAATTGAGGTTGAGAGAGTTGTAAACATTCTTTTCGTAAGCAATTAGAAAAAATAAATCAAATTCAATTCTTTCATTTTTTTATTACAAATTTTTCAACACAAATAAAACGAAAACGATGTGTGTGTATAGTATTAAGCTTGAAATATTTACACACAAGTATATACTCCTAAAAACTAAAACACTATACTTAGGCTAATGATCTCTCGTTGAAGCTCGATCTTGGTTGCGGATGAAGCTTGATCTTGAATCTTTGACTTGAATTGTGCATAGTTTCACTCCAGTATTCCGCCAACCTCCATTGAATGTGATCATGTAAGCGCAATCCAACCAATCTCCAACATCGATGTTTGTCTAGAATACCTAATAAACAAATACAAACACTAGACAAACGATGTTAGGGATTGTTTGTAAATCATCATCAAAACAAAGTTACTAACAACTCCTAAGGAAGCTCTCATTGTTGTTGAAAAAGACTCTACTGAAGCGACAGAGAAAGATCTAGAGGCAATTACTACAACTACCCTTAGTGAAAGGAAGAGCATGCTCTGTACATTGATCTAAATGGGCAAATAGATAAGGAGATAACTTAAGACGCTCCCATTACTAATAAATAATCACAACCCCTAATTGAGCACAATAAGAAAGAAGAGAAGCAAAGAAAGAAGAAGAAAGAGAAGAAAGATGGCGTTCCTCCAAGTGATCCCCTTCCAACTAAGACTACTCTGACTATCTATTCTTCTATTTAAGAAAAGGAGCCTGTTACTATACCAAGTACAGTGTAAGCCACCATTAAAGCTAGCAAAGCCAAGGAGACTATGTAAGGAGAGATCACCACAGCATAGCCACCTCAGGAGAAGAAGATGATGAAACAAATTGTGTCCAAGGAAATAAGGAGATCTTCAAGGCCCAACTAAGTCTCTTACTCTTTCTCTTCTCAAATCTGACTTTTGATCTACCTCTTTTGCATCTTATCCTATCTTCTCATTGTTGCCATCTAAGTACTTTTTAAGTAGTTTATAGCTATGGCTTGTGATAACTCCAAATAAATTTCTTAAGAAATAATTTTTAAAAGTAGTATACTTTACTTAAGCCTTAACTTAGACTTTTAATTAAAATAATGAAATTTTTACATGCTTAACTTAGAGCTGAAAATAATTTTTTCAGGTTGTCTTGATTTACACATTTTTTTATATATATACATACACACACATATATATTTAAAAAACTAACCTTATAAAAGAAGAGTGCGGAAAATAGGCACCAAAAAAAACTCTTGAATTTAAGGTAATTCTATCTAATAAAACCTAAGTTAACTGAGTAATTAAGCCCAATGAGTATTTTTATACTTAATGACCTATACCCAATTGGGTTGGGATTCATTGGCCCAAAACTTGTTAAATGGTAACTTAGAAAGCCCAATCAAATAGAAAAAACCACCAAGAATTAAAGAGTGAATATATATATATATATATATATATATA